>OMNN01014322.1:2265-17485 GCA_900302755.1 Chromis chromis
GAAACATACATGTATAGTTAAAGTGATAAACATTTAAACTATTGCTAACATACGCTAATTAGCACTTCATGCAAATACATTTGCGGAATGGGGATAGAAATGTTAATAGTTATGTATGTATTTGGTAAAAAAATTAAAAAGTATTTGATGAGACACAACATGAACTGGTGGTGAAGAAAAAATAGCTAAATTATTTAACAAAGACACAAGTCACCCAAATCATAAGAGCATCAGTAGAAAGTAACTTTTTTAATAAAGACATTTCGCCTCTCATTCAAGAGGCTTTTTCAGTTCTAACTAACTGATACAGAGTCCCATATAGTCACCTTAAATCACATACATGGCTAATGGCCCCTTATCGACTGATGGGTGGTGGGGGCTGATTCAATGTGTTAATGGTGGTGATGCTTTCTGGGAAGGGATCTCAGGACTGTATAAGTACCTGATATAGGTGGTGTAGAAACTTCCTCTGTTGTTGTTAAATACAGATGGCTTCCTTCACTCCCCACACAAACCATCCGTCTTCTCCATCCAGAATGTGAACACTGCTGCCCTCAAAGGACTGTCCCTTATCCTTCAGATGCAGGTGGACTGCTGAGTCTTGTCCTGAGGATCTGGCTCTACAGTGAAGCAGAGCAACAGTTTATTGCCAGGCGCATTACAAAACAACACGCAGAGAATCCAGAGACCATTTCTCATTGCTGTAAATTTGTTAGGACACCATTTGAGTCACAAAGTGTCCATTCTAAAGATAACCACACCTCAGATTGCATTCTGCTCTGTGACCTCCCGACCTTTCTCTTCTCTCAACACCCAGAACGTTCTATAGATGAATGACTTCATCGATTTCAAAACATGAAATTAAAGAACTCGCTGAAGTGATCAATGTCATCAGGACTAGTATTAAAGAAGAACACTTAACATCTGAAGTGTTTATGAATGCATACACAAGAACACAAACACCCCCCTCCTCTCTGTCACAGCCATAAAAGACACAGAGAAACATTTGATCCTAAGCATTTATTATTCTAAAGTGTAATTTTTCTTATTGTTGAATGTATATGCTTTTATTCTTAGTTAAGTTTACTGACACGTATCTTGAAATTCAACAATTTGTATGCATGTTTACACTGTTGTCATTGTCTCACGAACCATATGAGATAAACATACTACGTTTGAGGGTTAGTCATTTAATTCACCTGTTCAGTGGAATTTTAGATCTGTAATGATCGTAGATTTTACCAATTGGATTTGTACATTTAAGAAATGAACTCTACTATTTGGCCTCTGACAGTGAGGATCAAGACCACCCATTGAATGAACACATCCATGATCAATAAGATGCTGATTTGAATTTGACTCCCAAGAACACCCTGTATAAAAGAAAGTCACTGGAATGCAACTAGGGCTTTTATGAGGGCTTTTTCTTTAAGGGTTCTTAGTTCTTTCATGATGGTTTTTTAGGGGTTCCTTCTACTAATTTACGAGGCTGGGATTTTCTTTGTTTAACTTAAAGTTGGGGCTTCTTAAGTAACTTTCACAATGCAACAGTGCAAACGTTTTCTTTATAACTATGAGCTTTGACTCTTGGTGTATTTACCTCGGCACACTTTTAAACACAACTATGCAAAGGTGCTGTCCTGTCTCTGCGTTCCTGAACTTGTTTGTCAAGCAGATTTTCACAGCGAAACATGCAAGTACCATTTTCTTTCTGCTAAAACGATGAATTTAGAATTTAGAATTGGCTTCACTGTCTGTTGTTTGTTACATCCTTGTTGTTTTATTGTTTTTTCGTAGCAGTAAGTAAATAAATGTTGAGCAATACAAATAGATTTGATGAATTTATGAATGTTCAATCTTAAATATTCCTGATAAAGGAGCACTGTCATAGCAAGGTGATTTGTCCAGGATCTACTCTGCTTTTGCCCTAAGTCAGCTGGGATAGGCTCCACCCCATCGCGAGCCTACAGAGGATAAAGTGGTGTATAGAAAATGGATGGAAATATTCCTAATGAAGGTTTCTCAGATGGCTTAACTTTAAAATAGATCTGAGTGGCGCCCCTGATTGTAAACAAGTGCAAAAATGTACCCTATAAACTCTCATTGCGCTACAACTATGTAGGGCCATACACTTGTAGAATGGTGGCTTAGTTTCTCCTATACAGTATATAGGTTGGTGGATTCCTCACTGCATTGTACTGCATATATAATGCTGCTCATCTTGTGTGGGGAGTCTTATCCTTTATCCTTTGGAAGAACCTGTTTTTGTCTAAGAGTATTGCTGGGTCTGAAGTGCACATGGGAACTGAAGAAGCTTCTTGGATGAGAGGTGAAATATCTTGCACAAAAAAAAGAGAGAGAGAAATCCATTGGCCTGTACTGAAGCTCTTAGGATTACCATGACCTGGAAGACTGAGAAAATACAACATTTAGAAAGCAGCATGTCAGTAATAGATGTATAGACTACAGAATGAAGGAGATTTTAAAACGACAGAACACGCTGGGTTCAAACTGGTCGACTTGTGTAAAGGCTATAGAAATGTGCCTCCATTTTATCTCCTTTAACATGGAATACAATGATCCATCCAGCCAAAGAAAGGAGTGAATACCGTCCCACAATATTGTAAGTTTTTTACAATTCAACCACACACTAGGTGCAGCCCATGCAGCTGATAACCCTCAATTCAGCACCAGCAAAACACAAATCAAATCAAATAAACTTTATTTATCCGTTAGGACCTTCGTTTACAGGGAAAGCGCCAGTGCAGAAACATAAAACGCAGCACATATTCATTCGCACATTAAAATTCTGATGGTCATGAAATCCCCATAGATTAAAAACAATAGTAGATTAAAAACAAATAGGCCAAAAGTGAAAAGTGATAGTCCTCAGCTACAGATTTTGTGTCACAATCAGCCGTTTAACAAGCGGATGGAGGTGGGGAGGAAGCTGGAGCTTGCCCTCTTTGTCCTCACAGAAAAAGTCACAGAATCTTCTGGGGGATCATTTTTGCCTGAACAAACTGTTATGCCAATCCATCAAATAGTCAGTGAAATGTTCAGTCTGGATAAAAGTGGTGTACCATCATAGAACTGTGCTGCTACAGGAACTGAGGTCACAGCCTCTGACCTTTGTGATTTAATGGGTGGAAAGTCAACGGAAGATAAAGTCCTCAGTGCTGCACTAGTGACTGAAACTGATTGGTTAGGCACACAATAGTGTGATATCTGGTGGGGACAGCAGGAACCTCCCCTACACACTAACCTCCACTAGTGAAGCTCCTCGCAGAAGCTGTTGTTTCTGAATACTCAATCAGGGATACTGATTCTGTGGGACATAAATAAGGAAATCAGTGACAAACTGGTGACAGGAAAATAACTGGGAGAACAGCTGACTTGGAGTTTAAACTGCAACCCTGCCAAGATCATGCAAGACTGGCGTTCAAGCAGGTTAGTGGTCACAAGAACTATGAAGCAAGGGGAACCAGAGGTTGGGTTTGGAAACAAGATTAGCCTGAGACTCACATACAGTGCACATAGAGTGATGAGTCCAGCTGTTCTGCTGCCATGACGTATCCCCACCCACCCTGGCTGACTGTGATCACTACTGACTAATCGGTGCTGCACATGTTGCACATCACAATGCAGGAAGTAATCTGCAGAGGTAGACACGTGCATGCAGTTTCTTGTCCTGGTTAGACTTCTTTGGGAACTCATCTAACTTTGACAGTGGCAGACAAGAGTACAGTTTTTTCTGAAATAATGGGATGTGGTATTGATGTGGACAGCCAGAGAAATCTGATCAAGACACACAAATGGAAACTTGTCAGCCATATATCTATTATGGACCCAAGCCTGGAAGACCTGTAAGGCTCAATGATACAACCAGTTACTAAATGGTCATTAGGTGGATTAAAAGCACTTTTTGTTACACTGTTTGCCCTTTACTTCTATGCACCATACTGCAGTGGGAATGATTATCTGAGCTGATGAGCTGATATTGGGCAAATCTAGCCTCTGAGATTTATATACAGTTTATTTATAGTTTATACAAGTCAATGTACATACACACACACTTTTCATGAAATTACAAAGAATGTCCCAGAGAAAATTATTGACAGTAAAATTACAACAGTACCAACCATAAATTACCACATTTTGACTAATTTATGTTTTAGAATTGATTTTTATCAACTTTAATTGGGTATTTCATGGTAACTTTACCACCATTTCTGTACCAAAATACTTTTATCATATTAAACTACAGTTTTTTTTTCTATTTTCAATACAAATTACGTCATTTTTATGGTAACAGGTGGTTACTGTTTTTCTGTCTTTTTAAATATTGTTTTCTTTTTTCTTTTTGAACATTTATTTTTCATTAAATTACAGTAATGACCTAGGTAGAGAATACCTCTAACTGATACTGTATTTAATAACCCATATTTTGCATTTTTTTAACATATTTCTTCCAGCATCCTTGCTGCCTATTTTAACTAAGAAGTTTTTTTTGTTGTTTTAACTTTTTTTTTTACAGTGTAAACTGTGCAGGCATAATGTGATCAAGAAATATGTTATGTGTGTTCCTCTGTCACCATGGCTGTGACATTTTGTCCTCTCTGGCATAGTCCAGTGGCACTGGGTAATAGCTCCAAGTGATTATGAGATGGTGGGCCCCTGTGAACACACACTTGAATGGCCCCTCATCCACCAACACCCTCACCTTGCCTGGGCCTTTAGGAACAGTGGTCAGTAGCCTCATCTGGTGACCCATTCATGAGTATAATGGCACCAGATGGGAAGAAGCTAATATTAGCACATCACCACTAATAATCCACTGTCATCATGTGGCGACACTTCTCCATCTGTGAACACTAATGACGGCTACAGTGAAACATGGATGCTGTCAACTGACCAGTTGGTGAGCTGAGATTAAACATATCAGACTCCCAGACTTATCATATGCTGCAGACGAGTAATAATAATAATAATACCCTTAAAGAAATATATACAATCTGTATAGAAATGTAAACAAGACAGCAGAAATAGTCTTATTGTTGAAATGGTGCAAGATGAAAACAAAGCTCTAAGTAAATGCTAAAAGTCAGGGAGGTCACCCATGATGGATCTAAATTTTCCTTTTCAATACATACTTTGAAGAAAATAAAAGTTGGTTTACATTTGTATCTTAAAAATCACACCAACAGCATCAATCTGTTGGTCCACTCCTTTGGACTAAACAACTATTGGATGGATTGTCATGAACTTTGGCAAAGTCATTCACGTTCCCTTCAGGCTGAACCTTAATAGCTTTGGTGGTCCCTGAACCTCTAGTTACTCATCAGGTCAAAATTGATTCAATACTTGGTTTAAGTGAAAATACCTGAAACAATATTCCCATCAGGCTCAGCTGCACTTTGTCTTTAGTGCTAATTTGCATGCTAACATGCTAAACACTATATTGTGCTAAACATTATGCCTGCTCAACATCAACATGTCCTTATTGTCACTGTTTGCATTATTGTGCGATAACACTCTTTTGATATAGATAATATATGATATGTCATATATCGTATATATGATATATATGATATAGATAAATAAAGTATTTCTGATTCTGATTACACTCTTACAACCTCACTAAGCTGCACATTTGTTTGTTTGTTTTTGTCCAAAGCATCGTCACAAAAAGATGTAATTATCCTAAAATAAGCAGTGTTCTACCTACGTAGACTGCACTAGATCACAACCTTGTTGCATTAATTTTAATAAACCTGCTCTCAAAGCTCCAGGTAAAGTTTTTGTTGACAGAGCCACGGTGGGAACATACTGTAACTACTCTGATAATGACAATAGACTTCTACTTAAAAACACCCACTGTGGTTTTCACAGTTCTAATTAGGCGACTGTCGCACCATCCCTTCCTTGGGTCACTAAATGAAACAGGTCATGCGGCTATGTAAAGACATTAGTGCTAACAGATGAATAGAGCTGAGAGACTAAGTGAAGGTGATGTGTGTTCTCAAAAAGATGTTGTATGTACAGACTAATTTGAAGCTCATTACTGCTTGACACTTCCTGCTGATAAATAAAAGTGACAGCCTATTTGAGGATTTGCTGAATTCTCAGTGACCCTCTGATGTAAGTCTAATGGGTTGCCTCTATAGCCTTCATAAAGCAGCAGATCTCTATTCAGCTATAAAATAACAGACTTAGATCTGGTTCAGAGTGTTGATAACAAACTTGACCGTGTGGAAGGAAAGTATCAATTAAAGAGACCCGACTCAGTGTTGAATAAAAAGTATAACACATGACATAAATGCTTAAAGGAGTAAATACAAACAAAATACTGTATAGGGTGAAAATGTGACATTGTGAATGATAGGTTTCCTTTTTAATTCCAGCATTTATTCAATAATAATAAAAGATTTTATTTATTATAAATTCAAGTCCAACAGAGCCCATCCATTGAGAGTGACTGACTATAGCATTTTGTTCAGTATATGTATTAAATCATAAGATCATTCTTTTTGTAGTAACTCATTTATTTATTAAACATGTAGCCGGACAAAACTACTGAACAAAATTCAGTGGTGGAAAATAACATTTATTCAAGTGCTGTAATTACACTTTAATCAAGTATTTCCATTTTATACTCCTTTATACTTTCACTCAACTACATTTCAGGCAAGACACTTTGTCAGATTTAACCATATATTTTGGAATAACATATATTTGTTTGGCAGTGACTCTGCTCGAGTGATGCTCTGAAACGATCTGAGCAAGTGTGACCAACCCCAGTGTAAGGTTCTCTGCCTGAACCCACTATTTTTAGAACCCACTAAATTATTTTACAGGTACAAGGAGAGCCGGAGATGTGCATTCAAGTCAAAACTCAGTATTTATTATTAAGAGAGATAAAAAAAAACAAAAAAAAAACAGTAATGGACCTAAAAAATGAAAGGAAAAGACAATAATCAGGTTAAAACCAGGCCTTTAATATTGCACTACTAACAAATATTTAAAACTGAATGTAACTGGACCAACTGATTACAATATGGATAAAAAGGTATCAGACAGGGTACTCACCGCGGGGAGATTCTATCGCAAAACCCAATCTCACTCACCACGTGCACACCGTGATCACTGCAAGGCACTGCAACAAACATTGCAAACTGAGGTAAATCTAAAAACTAGTTTGGGTGCTCACCACACTTCAGACCTACCACACTGCATGCAAGGAAAGGTGTGTATACCACGCGTACTCCCCGCAGATCCTCCCACTGCCTGAGAAACAAACAAAGAAAAATACAATGACTACTCGGTTGGTTCTTGGTTACAAATTCAACAGAAATCAAATATCACAGAGCAATAAAAGTCAGACGTCAAAGCAAAGATGGATGGCAGTAAATAACTTATGACGAGCTGATTATCAATCCACAATCATAAAAGCAGTTGAGACATCCACTGAACCGCATGGCAAATCGGTCCAGGCAAATCAGCAGTCTGGCATTAATTCTGAAACAAGGAAAACACATTATATTGACTGGCAAATATACCTGGGATGGAATAACCCTCCTACATTACCATACAGTTTACCTTCTCTTTGGCTCTGTAAGAGACTGGCACTGGTGGAGCTGACTGGCTTTATACTGTGACCCAATGAGGCCGACTCATGTCCTCTTCAGCATGGGCCTACAGGGCCTTCATCAAACTGAGTCGTGAGGGGAAACTGTCACACCACAATTCTGCACAGACAGCAGTCCCATCAAAACCTTTCTTGTTGTTTGAACCTTTCTTACTTCCTAAAATCTTCCTTACCTGCACAGACACAGCAGTCCCACCACACATCTACCAGGCCTCAGACAAAGAGGCACTAATGGCTCTCACCTGTGCTTATAAAGAGGGAGGCTCTCTCTCGCCCTACCTACAAGGGGCGGTGCTTCTAACCTAGGTGCCAGCTCTCACACAATTTTGACCGAATTGTACATGAATACATGAGTACAAGTCAAAATAGGTTAAAACCGCTCACTTTTTGGCAAAAGTGATTTTTCACTTTAATCAAATCAGCCCTGTTGTGATGGGCAGTTCTCAAATGTCAGTCAACTGCAGTGATGGAAATAAATATTCCTAAAATGTTATCCTTTTTTGAAAAACAGCAAATATACACACGTAGCTGCTGTATCATTACAGACTGAATGTACTAAATGTAATTGCCTGTATTTATATTATAGATTATATTACACAGAAAGTAAGAATTCTAATTTCTGCTTGACTTTTAAATGCTACATTTAGTCTCTTTCTGGAAATATTCAGTATGTCACTCAGTACAGGAGAAAAGCTACAATTTCACAACAGCATGTAGAGCTCCAAATACATCCCAGTGCTGGATTGGATTAAGCAACTCAACATGACAGCCATCTGTGGATCAATCACTGCAGCACCAATCACCACAGGCGAGCACGGCCAACTGCGGACAGTATAATGGGACGACACAAGTGGAAATCCACTCAAACGATACAGCAGGGGCTGACTCAAGCAAAGAAAGTTTACTCTGGAGCAAGTTCACTGTCATCACTTCCTCCTTGTCTTGAGATGCTGTTTCTTTCTTTAGAAATGTAGGAAACTCTTGAGCTCAGCAAAAGCTAAATGTGGCGCTCTCATTTCCTTCAAGACTGGCTGCACTGGTGGAATGGGGATTGCAAGATTCGGCTGTGGTGGTTAGAAAATCAGTATCGTAATAGTCCCGAGGGATGCTGGGCGTTCTGTGTATAGAAGAAAACGCTGAGCAGCCACTGAGGGAAATCGGTTTGATTTACAGCAGATGCACAAGTATTCAGCACTTCATGTATTTTCACCGTGTAAAACGTCTCCCTGGTTTTGGATTTATCCCCAACACACTTGACATACCTTAAAGCTCCTGCGGTGTGTGCGGCTGCTAACAGGGACATTCTAGTGGTGTTGTGGGAAGTCATCCCTGTGAGATGTGCAGATAGCTGAGAGAGTTGTTGGAGCCAGATGTAATCACACAGCCATCGTGTCTACTGTGCGGCCATAAATCATTCAAACCATCTGAGCATTGTGATTGCGCCGCGCTCCACGTGTGGATCTTTTTCTGGTGGCGGTGGTGCAGTGAGCAACCGGAAACCTATAACAGAGATTTGTGTGGTTGAAGTAGGGGGGGGGAGAACGCATGGGAACTTTCTCACAGGGACTCGGGGTGGGAGCGCCGATGCTGTGTGACTCCTCGGTGTCCCTGTTATGCTCTGCTGTGGAATGCAAGATGGTGGCGGCTCGGACGGAGGCCACCGTGGGGCTGTCTCTGTGGTCTGCCGCAGTGGGAACGACAGAGAAACATTATGAAACATGAGCTGGATGGATCAACACATCTTCAGGGGTGGCTGCTGCTTTGCCTCCAGCTTCTGATGGGCGAACAGCTCTCTGACGGGATTTTGACGTTGAACGGCACTCTGTGTTATGAAAAAGCATATTTCATTGCGCGGCTTCGGCAATTCCCTTGGGGGAAAATTGATTGAAATCCATATTTGAAAGATCACTCAACCAGTGACACATTATGACCCACAAAAGTAAATCCCAGCGTCCTCTCATCAGGCCATCTTTTAGCTTCTCCATACAATAATTTCAATCAATCATCCTCCTCCATATCTCTCCTTCTTATCCCGCTGCTCTAAACCGCTCCAGTCAAGTTGCTCTCTCTCTCGGACCCTTTGGAGAACAATTGAATTAAATTGGTGGCTCTTGTCCCTAAGCTCTGAGACGCTGTTTGCTGTCTTTGGGATGTATGGTATGTAGCTAACCCTCTCTATCTGCGCTCTGATCCTCTCCCAGCTCTGTCAGTCAAGCTGGCAGGGGTCAGGGGGTTCAGATAGCGCTCAGCAGCATCATCCATTACCTCACTGCCGGCTGCCGGGCTTAGAACACGATCAATGGACTGCACATACAGTAGAGACGGCTGCGTGCACACACACTTGCACAGGCACACAAAGCTAACACACTCCTCAGACCACCTAATTATGGCCCCACCAGAATCTAATAAAACAACGTGCATCAAAGCGTTCATACACACAGATGCAGCAGAGATATGTCTGACCTCCTTCTGGAGGCGTCTTAAAGCTCCAGCTTTGTCCAGAACGATCATACAGTAGATATTGACGTGGCTCTGTCTGTGTCCAGTGGAATGAATAGGTCTGTTAGCACACCAATGAATAGTGCTGTCTCTTTACAGGGAGACTGAGGGAGTCCACTGTAATGAATAAATGCGTGCCTGAGAGGATTCCTCCTATTTAATAACAGCAAGGGAACACAGTGATACTGTGCTGTGGTAAGTATTAAAGGGAAACACACAGCACTTCACAATGTGCAGATGTTTCAGATTTTGCACAGTCAGCATTGCATGCATTTGCTAACATAACTCTGTCCTTAATAATCTCAGGCTGTGAACATACTAAGATGACATTTCTCCTAAGATTATAAATGGAAGAGTAATAAATTTGAGTTAATAAAGTGCTCTTTTTTTCTATCAATACATCTTATAAGATTTAAGTGCTGTGATGTAATTTTAAAAAGCCTGTTAAATAGCTTGTGCATAACAGTAAAGAGAATATATAGATTCAGCATAGTCTTCATTTTGGTTAAACATCTGCTATCATTCTCTGAAAATGAACCTGTGGCTGTCACAGTTTCTCTAGATTATCTTCCAACTCGTAGCAGGTGATCATTCATTCATAACATCTGCAGAATATGTCCACCGGCAGAAGTCAAACTGTCTGAGGGAAAAATGGCAGCATATTTCAAGTCTGAAGTTTGATAGCTTCAGAATGAATGGAGATTAATAGCTATTCGCCTTCGGAAAAATAGAGCCTAATCAGCATTCATTTTTAAAAGGGCCCCTTTGGTGAAAGTACAGTTGTTTTTTAACTCGGTGACATGTCCATATGGTGTGTTTTTTTTATGCTGGAAGACACATCATGAGCAAAATTAGCACCATGGCAGAGCATTTCCACCGTGAAACTGCAGTGTATAAATGACCATTTAAAAACTTGGATTCAGAGTTCCAGGGTTTCATACATCACAAAGCTAAGGAACCAATCCTGACAGCTTGCATAGAGGGGCTTTCCATATTCAATTCAATTCAATTTATTTGTATAGCCCAATATCACAACAGAGTGTCTCACAGTGCCATATCAATATTCTTCTTCAGAATTGGTTTACAGTTCAAACATGACTGAATTATTCCAATATTGCATCTTGCCATTGTGTACTGTAGAGTAGTTTTATGGGGTTTGAACTGAGGCGTGGGTAAGCTGGTTTGCTTAAGCTGCAGTGCAAGTAGATAAGGGGTGGGTAGAGAGAGAGGTGGGGACATAGATCAGCACATTCTACAATAGGTTCCCAAACATTTCAGCTCCACATTCCTGAATACCCGTCTTTTTTTGACCCCCACTAAAATCTTTGGTAACAATTATGACTAAAATGTGCTGATTCTATTCTTTATTGGAAATCATCTCTGGACCTCTACTTAGTCTCCTGAGACCCCCCAGGAGGTCTTGAATCACTGGGTTTAATGAGTCTTGAGGAGGCAATAGTTTAGGGTTACATTAAAGCCATTTTAAGACATGAAGGGATTGTTTTCATGGGAAAGTATCTCAACATGTAATTTTAATATATAGAGATGAGTAATTAGGGGTTTACAGTAATCAATGACCACAGAGGAACTTTAAAGATGTTTTAAATATTCTGATGGGAGAATAAAGTCAAATCACATAAGGCAAAATATGCCCCAGTTATTTATTTATTCGTTAATAATGAAGTTTCTGAGTATTAGGACATTTGTCAGCAATGTACAAAAAGTTAACTGGTTATGTGACTGAGGGCCAGATTTTGGAGCTGCACTTTCACTTACTGTGTTCACAATGCGAGTGTCCTCAGCTTCTGATTTATTAAAGCTGCAGTTAATTACATAGTCCACAGCTGTGGTGCTTTCTGTGAGTGAACAATTGAAGTTCCGTAGATTTACAGCATCTGTCATTAGGAAATTCCAAAAAGAAATAGAAAATGTCAAGTAATCTGATTCCAAAGCATTTCTTAGTGTTTCAGCAAGCAAGACTCAAATGTAGACATTTACTTTGGTGCCTATAATCATAACACTATAAGAAATATCTTTATTCTAGTAAGACTTTCCATATATAAGCCTACAGCCAGCGGCATGTTAGTTTAGCTTAGCACAAAGACTGTAAGCAGGAGAAACAGCTTGATTGGCTCCATCCAAAAGTAATAAAATCCTCCTACCAACACCTCTGGAGGTCACTGACATGTTATATTTCATTTGTTTAATCCACACAAAAAAACGAATTGTAAAACTATCAGACTCTTTCTTAGCTGTGAGCGGTTTCCAGGAAAATACTTGATACTTGGGGAAGTTGCGTAGTTATGGCCCAAAAGTATAACCCCGTCAAACAACAGAGAAGCCTCATCCCGTGTAACTCTTTTCTAGAAAGCAAATGAGCATATTTCCTCAGAAGTATGAAGAAAATGACCTATAAAACAGCGGTTATATGAAGGTCACAGACATTTTTCTCGAGGTGGCTTATCTAAAGATGATTGTCCCCACAGGATTTGAAAATTATTAGTTAAATTGACTTAATCAAGATCAGACTTGCAGTTTCCCATTGGATGAGCTCAGGAGGTCTGTATGGAAACATGCGATATGTTATCTTTTTATTGGCCTCATTATTATTTATTTATTACATCCTATTAATTCTCAGTCATTTATCACATCTCATTTCGCCACCTCTGAGTGCAAAAGCTTTGGCCTTCCTTCCATGTTGAGGCCTAATCTTAATTGGAAACTGCTGTAACTGCGATCGGAGAGTGAGAGAAATAGAAGGAGAGAAGAGGAGGCAGGGGAGGGACAGAAAGAGAAAAGACACAGGCAGATAGACAGAGAGATGACAACACAATATATCAAATGTGAGAATCCCCCTTTAAAACCAGACAAGCAGCAAATCACTCATACCCTATTTCTCTCTGTTCTCAATCACTCTATTCTTTCTCTCTTCAGCACGAATGCAGCTGCATCCTGGACTGCACAACACATTTTTAGGTGGAGGCCTGGTAGTATAACAGTGTGAATGCATACATGGAAGGGAAAGGTCAAAGGTCATCTAGTCACTGAAGGTCAGAGAGGAAGCCCTGTCTCACAACAGTACGGGGGCTGGCACTGGGGCAAACCTGATTAGATGCTGAATGCTCAGGACAGACAGCAACGTAAACAGAGATTAGAGAGGGGAGAGACCCCCCCAGCACGTCAGCAGCAAACCAAGATAAAGCAACCACACACCATGACGGGTATAGAGGCCTGGAATGCCTGTGTTTGCTTTGATTTGGGTTGATACTGGTCTGTTCATCTAAATCTGTAACTTGACTCCTAATGTCATCCCACACTAGTCAACAAAAACTGAATATACATATATAGCACGACAACTTGAATGCGTCTGTGAACTGACCTCAGTCCTCAGTCTGTGTGTTTACATGGACTTGTGTATCGTGGTTATTTTGTGTTTGTACATGTAAGCATCGTTCCCCATTTTCTGAGGACCTCATCCCGATTTTGAGAATCCCTATTACGCAAACGGAAGTACTCCAGAAGAAACCAGGATACTATTGCATGTGTGGATCTTATCCCAGATTCTGGTGGGGTTGAAATTCAGCTGAGATAAAGTCACAGACTCACCACATGCTGCTATTTGCTGGGCCGGTGGTGTAGTGAAGAGGTTGGTGGACATGTTTGGCTGCAGTGATGTAATATCAGCAACTATTTTATGTGTGGCTAATGTTGGCTCCATGCTAGCCACGAAGGGGTTGATGCTAATATGTGTTGCTGGCATGTCCGTTGTTTTCTTGTTTGAATGAGTCCTTGGGAGCTGTCAAGTTTTTCAGGATTTTTAGCGTTCAGGTTCACAGCCATTAGTGTTTCATAAACTTACATCATAATAATAATAATACATATTTTCCTTTAAATCACTACAAACAGAACCAATTTCCACCAATAGGGCCCAGTTATTAGAACAAACTTAAACATTTTCATCAATATGAACAAAACCAAACCCAAACAATCCACTCCATCACCACCAAACAAATCTTCAAATCTAATTCCAACCAACTTAAACACACCTTTTTTCAGTCAAATTAAACATCCATGCAAACATCAATGAAATCATGATTAAACATTATCCTGGTACAAATAAGCACTTCCCTTTCCATCGATTTTCTCACCAGTTGCGTCTTCTGAGTCCAAACAGGAGCTGTCTTCCTTTCTCATCGCAGCATGTCAAAGGAGTGACTGACTGAGGGACAAACATTTTGAGCATGTGCTCTGAGCAAGCGCACAGGTGAATTCAATCACAAACCAATCTGTTGGAAGCACAGGTGGAGATGTTTATCCACCTCCCAGTTTGGATGTTGGCTTTTCACTGTTGCCCCTTCAGGCCTGGAGTGTGCTCTACAAATAGTCAGTGGTGCTTGTGCTGCTCTGTACTTTGACTTGACAGTGACTAAAAAGAGACAAAACATGACCGACTGACGCAATGAACCCCCAAGGTCAGGAAAAAATGACAACACATGTAAAAAAATAAAAAATAAAAAACAAAAACACGAGAGACAATATGACAGCACAATGACCACAAAGACACACAAAAACAACCAAGTCACACAAATGACCACAAATGGATGCACAATGAACACAAATGTGACCAAAAAGAGACAAAACACAACCAAACCAAGGGGCGGCTGTGGCTCAGGCAGTAGAGCGGGTTGTCCACTGATTGCGATTCCCGGCCCCTCCACATGCCGAAGTGTCCTTGGGCAAGACACTGAACCCCAAGTTGCAGGCAGGCACCTTGCATTGTCTGTCGCCATTGGTGTGTGAATGTGTGAATGCGAAACACATTGTAAAGCGCTTTGAGTACCACTAAGGTAGAAAGGCGCTATGTAAGTGCAGACCATCCATCCATCCATCCATTATCTGTACGCCGCTTAATCCTCTGTAGGGTCGCGGGGGGCTAGAACCTATCCCAGCCGACTTAAGGCGAAGGCAGGGGACACCCTGGACAGGTCACCAGTCTATCACAGGGCTACACATAGAGACAGACAACCAAGCACACTCTTATTCACACCTTCGGACAATTTAGAATCATCAATT
>OMNN01014325.1:2132-14884 GCA_900302755.1 Chromis chromis
GTGACATGCCCTATCATCAGAAAAATAAATTATAATAATATATAATATGCAATATTTCACCAAAATTACTTTATTCTACATGTCTCATTTAAAAAAAAAAAATAACCAAACATATTTGCACTAATCTGATTCTGTAGAAAACTACAAATTTTGCATGCGACACAACCAAAAACCAACAGTCACATGGTAAAAATTCAGGAACTTCTCTGCTGAACTGCAGGCTGTGCTTAGACAAAACGGAAGCAAGACAAGTGTGGAAACAAATTAAAAATCTAAGTAGATAGTATATACATTTTTTTCCTAGGAAAAATATTGGAAAAATGTTGTAGATTCCATGTTTTAAAAAGTGAACAAGTTTGATTGACAGAGGCCCCACTGCACACTGCACAACCCACAGTACCCAAAGGATCCACTGCCAATGTCCTGGTGCCAGAGCCCATAAGACACCCTAAGAGGTCCTCTTGCCCAATGGTTCAGAGCATTTTTGACCACATAAGGGGGACCAACATAATATTAGGCATGTGGTCATAATGTTATGCCTGATCGGTATATACTATAACCTATTGATAAGAACTTTATGAGTTCCTTCTACTTATCCTCGAATTTTCAATCGTAGCATCTGGACTTGCTTGAGTTAGCTCGAAGACATTTCACCTCTCATCCAAGAGGCTTCATCAGTTCTAAACTGACTGGTTGGGAGTTCCAGATTTTATACTCAGGAGCCTCTTGGATGAGAGGTGAAATGTCTTCGAGCTAACTCAACCAAGTCCAGATGCTACGATTGAAACTACGAGGATAACCATGACCGGGATGACTGAGAATCTTCAAAGACATGTTCCTTCTACTTCTAGCCATGGCTGTACACTTTCCATAGAGGTGCAGGACTTTATATTGAAGCAAAAAAAAAAAAAAGCCCACAGTGAAGAAAAATGTGACGGAAACAAAAAAAACCTACAGAAACCTCCTGGGGTTCAGATGTTTAACAACAGACTCATGTAGTTTTGCTGATTATTATTTTAATGTGCAAGCAAAGCACCTGGTAATCTCATAAAATCTGCTACATTGCCATAGTTTAAACTAACCGTCAGCATTTAAGGTCCAGGACACAGAAACCACCTATAGCCAAACATCTATAAATTAACACACTTTAGCATTACTCGGAATGAATGAGTTTATTTTATGCTTCCAGTGTGTCCTTTACTTTTTAAAACATGTCAATTTTATTTGAATATTCGCAGCTGACGTAAGTTTTATGATAATGCAAACTGGCTTTTAACACTGTTTTATCAGACAGAATAGTTGTTATATTTGGTGTTATACATCCTGTATGAAGTTTATATCCATGGAATCCTAAAAAAATAACCTGACGTGTTCACTACCAACAGCTAATTAACTGTTTACATCCTTGAGTTCATCCCGGAACACTGCCTGGATGCTGTCCTGATGTTCTCTAATGCAGCTAATGTCAGAGGTGGCTGCTGACACGCACATAAACACTCACATTTGTGCTGAAGAATCCCCCGTGTACAGGGGAATCTGTGGGTGTTCGCCTCCTCCCTGGCAGCTCCGTCAATTATTAAAGCCTGTCCAGCGCAGCGAGCGCACAAACACACACCCGCAAACACACACCCGCTAACACACATAGAGCGCCGGAGTGCTGTGAAATCCGACTTTTCAAACACTTATCTGATGCGCCGTCCTTTCCCGCCTCTCACACGATTTCTTGTTTAAACTTGGCCCTATGTTCCTACTCTTGCGCTCCTTTGAAGTGAGGTTCCTCCAGAGACATTTTTAGTGAACAAAGCTGGCCTACATGTTTAAAGTAACATCCTGAGAGCGAATGACCTCAATCGAAGTGAAATACACATAAAACATAAAGTAGTTCTTTCCAGCACACCCAAAAGCAAATTTTACCTGCAGGATCTTCTACTACTTCTTCTTCTGCTACATTTGACCCAAGGAGATCCTATTAATGTAGGCGTGGATGGACCTCGTTAGACATATAAAACATGTATGCGTGAAACTAACTAATTTGGTACAACATGTCTGACTACATCCCCGCTGTTCCAACTGGCCACATTTGAAGTTAAGCCCTCTGCCATAGAGAGATGCGATCATAACTCTAATGGAGGTGACATTAACACATCTGGACAGCTTCTCCTCCGCATTCATAGCGTTTTGCTCATTTGTTCACATAAAAAGTGACAGAAGAATCAGTTTGAACCGAGGAATACAACAGCTTCAGAGAGAGGCTCAGATCCTGCGTTCAGCCTCACCTCCACACACCAGGCCAACTGCTCCCTGAAGTGGTGCACTTGTTGTGTTTTTGTCGGATTACAGAAACGTTCAGATGCAACATGCCTCGGTGCCGACTTCAGAAAGGTACGAGGATGTTTCAGACGCTGTTACGATGATCTGACAAGCTTGTAGTTTGAAGCATGCAAACCTCTTCAACCCCTGATCGTTTCAGTTGGTGTTTTACTTCGGTCCAAACAAGGAAAAGTCAAAATACCACAAAGCATTTAGGACTTCTTAGGGTTTTGGGCAACAGAGGAACTTTCCACGGGTTAGCTGTCAGCCTTATGCATATTGGAGAAATGACCTAACATTAATGACTGTGCTGTTTGACATCAAACATTTATTACCCGGTACATTTTAGGCCTCCGTTCAGCAGGGTTTCTTATTCTAATTTTGCAAACATAATGAGCAAAACTTTCCATTACAGGACCTCCTTGGGTAAAATTGAAAACTTACTGCACTAAATTGCAGCCTATTGTAGCTTTTACATTCATCAAATTTTTATATGTTGCTGCCGTGCAACATTTATAAAATGAAAATGTTTTTCTTTGCCCGCAGAGTCAATTTGGCTTCTCCCATTGTTTACTGTCAGCGGCTGAAGCCAAAGTAAATCGGACTCCCTGAGAGTTTGGGGGTGTTATTGAGGAGCGAGAGGCTCTGCACGTGCTGCGACACCATCCAACTCCCTTCACTACACTTCTAAAAATAGCTCGCCATGCCGCTGCAATTCTGGTCTCCTGCATCATCATCTCTGAAATCCTCTACTTCTTCTGTTGTAATGGTCTGCGTCAGTGTGTGTGTGTGTATGTTTGCTGTGTGCACATGAGTTTCTATTTAGATTTAAGGGGCAGTGGGAGAAGAAAGGATGGGAAAAAACAGCAAGATAAAAATGTGTTTGTGTGTCTGCATGCGGTGATGAAACAAGCAACAATCCCTGTTAGGGACAGTTGAGATGAATGTAGTGTGCGCTCTAATCAGCAGGTGTCCCTCAGAAGCTCTGAGACATTTTCGTGCCTGTTTTATTATTCAACAGGCTGGGCTCACTGTCGAGAATCAGCAAACAATGGTGCAAGAGACTCAAATCATCCATTATACATGAGAGGAAACTGAGTTCGGAAACAGAGAAAGAGCAAAACGCCTCTCAATCCATCCATTAAACAAAAACCTCTCTCTATACTGTGTCGTTTCATATTGCTCTTCTGCACCCCGCTTCATATATGATACGTGAGCACATCACATGAGGGGCACAGGTGCGCTTGCACAAGTGAAAAAATGAAGAAGGAGGAGACGGAGAGGAAAGAGCTTGACAGACGGATATAAAATTCGTCCTGCATGCTCGCAGACATGTGACGGGGGTTTGGGGGGAAAGAAATGAGTTAGGGAGGGGAGTTTCTGAGGAGGAGAGGAATGATTACAGCAGAGAGGAAGAGGAGCGTACAGAAGAGGGGAAAAAACTGGGGCATATTAAAAATGAAAGGTGGAGTAAACTTGAGGAAATGGAAACAGACAGAAAGCACAGTCAGGACAGTGAAGAAGTAAAAGATAAAAAATGACAACAGGCTCAGTTTCCACCTCGGGGCGGCTTTAAAAGCCAACTGAACCCTAAAACTGGAATCCTTTGTGTCATTTAACCCCTTAAGAGACGTCTTTGGGCCCATGCTATGAAATATGCAACTTACTGACTCCGATTTACATAAATTTTATATATTACTTTAGAAATGGCGAGTGTAAGCATGCGAGTCAAACAGGAGTGACAAGAATAGTCCAGGTTCAAGTTCAGTGTCTTGAATCCAGATCAGAGCAGATTAGATATTCTGGCAGTGATGGACTTACTTGAAGTGAAATCTTTTACCTTAAAGGTCCAATATTGTGCCTCTTTTAAGCAAATTAATCAAAGTCTCACATGTCCACTCAGTGTGTCTTTCAATTAATTTTTCAGCTCAAAATACTGCAAATATGATTCACTTCACCATGACTGTATAACCCCTGACTTTAGGGCTGCTGCTTGCCCTGCCCCCTTCAGGAAGAATACTCTCACTGCGTCTGTGATTGACAGCTAGAGCTGGTTGGTTAGTTAGGCATTACATAGCACCTGGGTCAAATTCCTATTTGCTTGTAAAGCTGGGAGGCTAACAAGTTGATGGGGGGCTTGAGGAATAGCAGAAGTAAACACCTTCAAGTATATAACAACCACAAAACACAATAAAAAAATGATTTTCTGAGTGTCTGAGAGGAGCATATTTGCGATTTTGCATGTCTGATCCTGTTATTCCAACCAGTCACAACATTAAACCACTGAGAAGTGAATTGGATAGCACTGATTATCTTCATTACTAGGGTGCCTGTCAAGGGGTGGGAAATGTTAGCCAGCAAGCAAATAGCCAGTTCTAGAAAGCTGATTCATGAGAGGCAAGAAAAATGCTTGAATATAAGTGCTGATTTGTGATACAACAGAGTCAGAGTATCTCCAAAACATCAGGTCTTGTTGGGTGTTCTTGCTAGGCAGTGGTTAGTAACTACCTAAATGATCCATGGAAGGAAAACCAGCAAACCAGCAACAGGGTATCGGGCATCCAAGGCTCATTAATGTACGTGGGAAGTGAAGATTGGCCAATGTAACCCGATCTGACAGAAGAGCAACTGTAGCACAAATTGCAGAAACCCTTAATGGTAGTTATGATAGAAGGTGTCTGACCACAGGAAACTGTGATGCACTGTGTGTTCTGAGAGCCCACGCTGACCCCTGTCCACCACTGAAAGCGCCCACAGTGGACATGTGAGTGTCAGAAATAGACAATGAAGCAATAGGAAAAGGTGACCTGCTCTGATGAATCATGTTTTCTTTTCCATCATGTGGACGACCGGGTGTGTGTGTGCGCAATGTTTAGCTGGGAAAGAGATACTAGCAGGATGCACTATGAGAAGCAGGCGGAGGCAGTCTGATGCTCTGGGCAATGTTTTGCTGGGAAACCTTGGGTCCTGCATTTATGTGGATGTTACTTTGATACATACCACCTACCTAAACAGGCTTGCTGACCACGTACAAACCCTTTATAGAAACAGTATTCTCTCAACGGGTCCTGCTGCACTGCACAAAATTGTTCAGTAATTGTTTAAGGAATACAATGCTGGCTTCCAAATTCCCTACATCTCAATCTGATCGCGTATCTATGGCATGTGCTAGAAAAAAAGTCCAAATTGATGAAAGCCCCACCTCACAACTTCTAGTATTTAAAGGATCTGCTGCTAACATCTTGGTGCCTGATACCACAGAAAACCTTCAGAGCTCTTGAACTGTTGAGTTAATGCCTCAATGGGTCAGAGCTGTTTGGACAACATTGGGGCAACCTACACAATGATGTGGCTGATCTCTGCTAACATATTGTATACTTCACATATTATACATTATGCAAATCCTAAGTTTTTACGAATGTTCACAGTTCATTGGAAACTGCATTAAAGATAATCTCCTCATCCATTTAGTTTAGAGGACCATGATGACCACAATGACATACAAGTGTCATCTGATCTCAAGCCCTGATCTTTCCCAGCAGGATATCCTTTTGATGTGCCTTCCAAAAACATTATAAATCAATAAATCTGTTTTTACAATGTGATAATATCATGGTTAATGTTTTGTTAAGGCTTATTTTGGAGGAAAAAAAATTGAAAACAACTACTTTGGTAAAGTTTGGGATCAGCTGCGTTCCGGGTTAATAGAAACCAGCCGTATCTCTAAGTGGAAAATGAGAAAACAAACAGCGGTCTCCTGTGTTTAAGTCTGACATTTTCTTGACCCATCCATTCACCCTGATCTCATCCATATGCAGACTTTGTCACTCAAAAGATAACCTGACTTTCTTCTTTTCTCCCAGCAGACAAGACTCATAATTACTATGGCGGCTTGGGGGCTTTCTCACTTGAACTTAAACATATCATCTTTAGCCATTTGCTGAAATAACAGACAAAAAACCCAACTTCAAGAGTAGACATAATCCTGTTATGTAAACTCCGGTGGGTACATCATGAAACCTGAAGCTCCAGCTTTATTGTCTGGTCATCTTCTCTGTTCCGTCTGAGTGAGCGAGTGAAAGGGAATATGAGCATATTTTGCTTTTGTCTGGGTCCACAGTTCAGCAGATAGTGTAGTGCACTTAGCATTTCACAAGCTGAATGAGTCAGACACAATTACACACACTCCACTTCTTGAACACACATTTTGCCACAAACTCCACTAACCACTTCACAGACGCATAAAAGGACCCACAACAACAAGAAGATACACCTCAGCACTTCAGCTCTTTTAATGGATATAGAACAATGCATAACTAGATACTTGACAGATGGGAATGTTACGAAACTGTAAACATGCCCTTTTCTTCATTCTCCTCTGATTTTTGCATACTAATGGATGCACAATCCAGATGGTAGAACTAGGCCTGAACAATAAAACAACAAGGATATCTACCAGTGATACTTCATCAATATCAATGATAAATAGTTAGTTTCTCTTAAATGAATTAGATGTGAAGCTTAGTTGAATAAAGAAACCCCAAGTATGCTTCCTCCCTGGCTCATACACAGCCTATCATATCCCTTAATAATGGAGTGCGCTACAAGTGGCATGCAAACAGCCAGTCTTTTAATAGATGTGTTGTTTGGTTGCACATGAGGTCTCTTGCCTGGTACACTTTTTGGTGGTCCGACCTTTTGCCCTCCATCGGTCTCCCCAAAGGCTTCACTACATGTCTCCTGACTCGGCCACCACCTGTTCTCTCGTCACCTCCATCTGCACACCAGACCTCCCATGGTGGAGGCTGTGGCTGGCGGGGACAAATGGTTGTCCTTGCTAGATGGACTTCACGGTTTGAAAACACTCCCTAATCTGGGAAGGTAGCTCAAATCTCATTGGCATCATGACAAATGAAGCATTAGATCCTGAGTGTAAACAGGTTAAGGCTCATCTTGAACAGTGAGAGTTGCATTAGAATTTCAAGGATTCATTTGTTGTCAACCATCAAACCAGTCGCCAACCACTTCAATAATCAACCAATTGGCTGGGGTCACTTTACATGAAAAAAAAGTCCAAATTCCCTCATTGCAGCTTTTCAGATGTGAACATCTCCTAGTTCCCTATCCTCCTCCTGACTATAAGAACCCTTGTCCCTAATCACTTCCACCTAATGGCCAATTCATGCATTCCACGGGGCCATGCTGGTCTGTCATACAGCCAGTTGCATTTCCCTCATTTCAAACACAGAAAGCATACGAGGAAGCAGCAGGCGGGTACAGATTATGTTGTAGCACCGTGTCGGTTATTATTCCTGAGGTGTACTGAGCGTAGTGTGTTAACATAGCACAGGATTTCCAAAGAAATGAGGAATTCCTATTTTGTTTGGGCTCCCTCAATGGAAACCATGTACAAATCAAAGCTCATCCAATGTCAGGCAGTGACAACTTCAATTACAACTCTTTAAATGATGAAATCTAAAGGTGTGAATGACTGAGAATCTCCTCATACAGGCTCCCTTCATACCAAACATTTGTTTTGGGCAGCACTTCCTGTCCGGACAGTCACAAACTTTATCTGCACGCTGACAGTCCTCGTGGACCTTCATGGACTTGGGTGGATGACAAACTTTACATCATTGCGGACGCTGAAAGCATGAATTGACCCTCAGAAATGTACTCTCAGCAGCCTGCTCCAATGCAGGATTCCAATCTGTTAACACTTATAAGGTTCTGAGTGGCAGAGCATATAATTTACTAAGTTCAGGCATCTCTTAAACATTTGAACATTTATTGCATCTTATTGATGTCGAACATATCTCAAAGTTACAGTTACAAGTTAGAGTACAAATTCCAGTCATCAAAACTCTCATTAACAAAAGTGAAAGAGATCATTATAAATCCTCCTGACAAATACTTTAGCAAAGATTTTGTAGCATGCTACCATGTTTGATCCAGATTTCTGTTACATCTAGGGATGGTGCGATCATACATTTATGGCTCCCAATCTGATTGGAGTAATATTTAGTATCTGCTGGTACTTCATACCGTTCTTCTAAATAATATATACTTCAAGTATTGTAGATTGTTGTGGAAAATCCAGATGAGCCAAGCAAAAACTGTCAAGGTGCAACCGATTTTGTCTTTGTAATTTATTAAAGAACTAGAAAAGCACTCGGAGAGCGCAGACCTCCGCCAAGCAGCTCATGTCCACCCATGGAGCCTTGGTGCTTGGCACTGGTCACAACATCACATACCATAACAAAATAGAGAAAAACAACTTGGAATCAAGTCTATTGTGTTCTCTGATTAACAGTACAAAATGAAATTTTGCTACAACATAGATCAGCTGTAGTAATACTATAGCAAACAGAGGAGGCGAGCACTTCTGTGTTGGTAAGCAGAGAACATTATGGGAGATGACTGGTAAAGGAGCACCGTGACAGAGACCTTTATAAGACCAATTGACCTCAGGCCAGCAAACAAACTATTGTAGCTGCATGTTTGGTCCATTTCTGCGAGAAAATGGACCAAACAAAGTATCGGGCATAGGGACGGGCCAGTGCTATGGTGGCTCAAATAGTACAAAAACAAGAAAAAAGGGTAATAAATCTGAGATTTATAACTAAAAATCTTCATGTTTAAGCTGTACATTTGAAATGTATCTCAAAGGCTACAAAATGGACTCACAGGATTAAAGAATCGACGTTACATACCTATAAAGGCACTCCATATGGTATTAATTTCCATTATTGACCCATTTCTAATCACTCCAAGCTTTTTCCCTGTGGATTCTGCTGCCGTATATAACACAGTGACTGTATACAGTATCTTTAGAGGTGAAGCGGCTCATGACTGAAAACAGGTCATCACTCCCCTGGCAGTGTTCCCACTGGTCTGAATATCATCAGAGCTTATGTCTCCTCTGGGTGTCTCTCCGCTGTAAATAACGGGCTGCCAAGAAAAGAAATTCCTCACTCTTTATGCTCCTTAATCGAATCCTCCTCTTGGATCCACTAATTAAATTGGGTTTTCTACAAACACACACAAACATGCAGAGGCGCACACACACACAAATGTGCTCAGCTGAGGTGATGAGGACCTGTTGAGAGGCTTGTTGCACATTCTGAGGGCCAAAGGGAGTTGCGAATGTTAATTGCAGTCTTGACAGTGCAGAGCATTATGGGACATGTAGGACCCAAGCATCTGATCGAGGAGCTGATTAAAATGTTAGTACACTAATGGCTGAACACAATCACTCCAACCACATACAGCGCTGCATGCTGATTCACCTACAGCACTCCTCTGTTTCATTGCAGTGGCCTAAAACATTCACATTCTTCTGTGGACTTTCCCAGCAGAAAACACAAGTGTCAATACTAACATCAGTGTTGTCTCTGGCCTCTTTCAGTTTCCCGCTAAGCCATGACATTAAGTGAAAACAAGTTTTGCAAACAACAAAACAGCGTAGATGCTTTGCATGGAGATCTTGCTTTATCAATAAAATCTAAATTTAGTATTTAGTATAATGGAAACAGCAAATTAATCATGATGCAAATGAAACATATGACTTTAAGATCAACTGAAGTTCTCGCTCAATTGGGAAAGCAGAAAAACTGCAGCAAGCAAAACATCAAATTTGTTTGGAGCGATGAGGAGACTTCCTCAAAATGAAATAACAATCAAATTCCATTAAATTTTCCAAACGGTTTTCCAATTATTTGAGGTTTGGTGCTTTTATTATGTCACCATGTCCAACAGCAGCAGTAGTGGATGGAAACATGCATTAATTAGCATTTTCCTTTGCTGATAGTTTAGAAAGTCTGTTAAAATTTGCTCTACACTGGGACTGAAACCTGACTAGTTTGACAGTAAATAGAATTTATTAATAATTATTTACACATCATCATTTCCCTACTCTAATAAAGTCCGTTGTAAACCAAAAAAGTCAAATGAAAATAACAACAACAAAGAAATGTTTTTACAGAAACAAAAAATGAGTGTGACTATCCATCAACAACTTCAGTCACGTAGTCTTTTTAATCAGCAGATTAAACTTACTTAGTCATTGCCAAACTAGGAGTGCAATTGATCACAAACCTCACAGTTTGGATCACATCAGCCAAAACCAATAAACAGGGTCACAAATACTGCTTTGTACCTTGTCACTGCAACTCTGCATCAAGAATTAGGGAATTATGTTTTCAGTGCTGTTTCTCAGTAAGCAAGAGTACGCAAAAACTACTGGGCCGAATTCCATGTAAGGTAGTGGAGAGGTGAAGCACAGCCAAAGTAATTGGTGAAAATCTGATTCATGTTCATTTCAATTGCGAGATGAGGCATTGGCCTTGGTGGAGGGCTGTCCTCTGTAGTTACTGTATTTTACACTATAATGATTAAACTTTGCAATTAAGTTATATAAATTGCTCAGAATAATGGAAATTTGGAACATCTATGTTTCTGCCACAACTGAGAAAACGTGTTCAGATTGCTTTGTCAAAGAATAAATAATAAATGGAATAAACATGCACAACAGCAAACAGACACAGACAAACAATCCCACAGCACTGCTGGAGTCCTAATCATTGTTGAGACTGTAATCAATGAAATCTGCCTCATTCAGCATGTTTAGAGCAAAGAGTTAGACTGTTTGATTGAACAAAGGCTGAGGGAAAGATGAAGAGGGAGATAGATGTAATAGAAAGAGAATTGTTTTACTTGAATGATTGCGCTCAGAACATACATGAATAAATGAATGGCTAAAATGGAAACAGGATGCAAAATGGACCACGACTTCAGTAAAGAATGATCAGACTCTCAGAACTTAAGAAGAAAGATGGCATCTGTCTGTGGAGCGTAAATCAGAATAAAAAATAGCTACGCAACATCATTAGACCCCATCAGCAGAGTGCCTGCAGGCCAACAACAAAGTCACACCTGACTGTCCTGAATAAACCAAGACACAATATTTCATTTGCATCCGTCTGTAAAAACCGATCCTTTCATCTTCCGTGCCATTTTTCACAGCCTCACGGCTTCATGAACGCCGTTGTCCGCTGCCCTTCAGCCGAACTGCAGCACAGGCTGATCGACAGATCAAAGCATTTGCTTTCTCCCTCAATGTCGCAGAATTCTGCTGTGTAAATTAGAGGTAATCTCTCCCCCTTTTTCTCCCTCTCTGTTTTCTTTTTTTTTACCCCTCGCTCTCAGTCGCTAGCTTCTTCTCATGAGCTGCTGGAGGGGAGAGTGTGACCTGTTTCATAACCAGCAATCCATAAACATGCACAAAGGCACGCTGGACCATGGGTGCAAGACGCCAGCGTCTCCTGAGTGTTTCAGATGTATTGTTTGTATTCCTTTGAATTCGGTCATTCACACCAGTGTGGTGTCCTCTAACAAGTCATCACCACAGAAGACAAAGCAGGCCGTTTGTCAGTGCTTGTCAAAATGACCCTTATGAGTGTTTTCCAATTTGGCACACCTATCAGTAGGACAAAGACACAGAAGAAGTCATTTAGGTCTGTCCTCCGCTTCGGTTCAGGATGAAATATCTTAACGACTTTTGAATAGATTGGCATGAAACTTTGTACAGACATTCATGAACCCCAGAGGATGAAGCACACTGAATTCATAACCTCTGACTTTTTCATTAGTGCCAATATGGTGTTGCCATATGTGGTTTTTAAGTGGAATGTGGCTGACTGCTGGATGAATTAACCTGGAAATGAGTCCTTATGATGAACTGTAATTACTCTGGTGGTCCTGGAGCCATGATCACATCACAAGTTTAGACCAATGACATTCTCATTAGCCTGAGCTGCACTCAGTGCTTAGGAGGAAATGGTAAAGTTTACACCTGCTAAACATCATCCTCTTAGCATCGTCACTGCAAGAATGTTGGAATTAACACTGAGTTCAAAGCACCACCAAGCACACATCACAACTGCTAGTATCACAATTTTCATCCTTGTCTTTATCTCACAGTAAAAGAAGCTTTCTATTGGTAGGAAACTACATGTATGAAGTTGTTTTAGGTCATAAAGACAGTTCTCAGTTTGCAGAACACGTCCTGGTTGTCGGTTGTTCCCAAAAACTTTAAGTCCATGACCTCCAAAAACAAGCCAGCTTTTTGAATAAATGTTTCATGTTCTTTTGTTCAACTAATGTTCTATGCAAGAGAATCAGACAACATCCGCTGTGGGGAAAGATAAAGGAGTTTATGTGCTATGCATGTTAACAGGTGTGTGTGTGTGTGTGTGTGTGTGTCTATGTGTGTGTGTGTGTGTGTGTGTGTGTGTGTGTGTGTGTGAGAGTGTTTTCTGACTCACTGCATTGTGGGCCTGAGGAGAAGTGTGTCAGACTCAAAAACAACTGCAGTGCAATCCAGGAAGGTCTCAGGGGAGTTTTAAGTGTGTGAATGACCATGTGTGTGTGTGTTTGTTTGT
>OMNN01014334.1:2514-13084 GCA_900302755.1 Chromis chromis
CCCCCCCCGTCAAGTCAGTATTTAGTAGATGCACCTTTGGCCACAAATACAGCATGGATCCTGTTTGAATAGATCTCCATAAACCTTGCACATGTGGACAGTGCATTATTACCCCATTCTTCTTTGCAAAACTGGTTGCACAGGGATCATGAGTGAACTGACCTTTTCAAGACCAGTCACAAATTCTTAATTGGATTGAGGTCTGGGCTCTGACTTGACCACTCCACAACACTCATCATGTTGTCTTTAAACCATTTCACTGTGTTGTCGGAAAAAAAATCTTTTCACAAACTGCACTCATTTTACCTTCTACCTTTACAAACCCTTCAGGGCCTGCTGCCAAGAAGCACCCCCACATCATGATGCTGCCACCACCATGCTTCACGTCGGGAATGATGTCGTTGTGATGACGTGCAGTACCTTCTAGTCTGATGACCAAAAAGCTAAATTTTGGTGTCATTAGACCAAAGAAGCGTCTTCCAGTTAACTTCAGAGTCTCCTACATGGCTTTTGGTAAACTCTAATCAGCTTTGAATGGTAAAGACCCTGGCAGCAGCTGTTGTATGCACAGCTTCCCTTCTCATCTGCTGAAACTTGCAACTTCTTCAAGGTAGTCATAGGTGTCTTGGTGGCCTCCCTCACTCGTCTTTTTCTTACACGGTCACCAACTTTTTGACAGCGGCCTGCTCTAGGTAGATTTATGCATGTGGCATATTCCTATATTTCCTGATGATGGTTTGAACTATACTCCCAGGGATATTCAGTGACTTGGAATTTTTCTTGACTTATTCTTTTCTTCAATAACCTTTTCACGGAGTTGTTCGGAGTGTTCTTTTGTCTTCATGATGTAGTTAAATTCACAAGTGCTGATTCAGCTGTGGCTGGACTTTCCAAATAAAAGCGTCTTTATGCTACAGTCACTTCACTCCATTTCTTCAAGCACCAACTGGCTGCACCTGTCTTGAATTAGGTAAGCCGCTTTAAAGCAGGTGAAAACTTGTGCAATCACTTAGTTTGCATTTTATCGTTTTAATTATTTGACATTGTTTTGTAGAAATAAGTTTTCACTTTGACATGATAGAGTGTTTTTTTTTTTTTTGGTAAATTCCTGTCAAAAAGCCAAATTAAATTGACCACGATTCAGTGTTGAAAAGCAATAAGAGGGATGTTGTCATGCATTATTGCAGTAGTTAACCATAAAACTGTCTTTGGGTGCAGCATATATCCTCAAAACAGACAGCCGATACCTGCAAAATCACTTGAAAACGTCCATATATCACAGTTGAAAGCTTGGTGCACAATCCAACCAACCAATGTCACTCTGATTAACTGAAGTGACAATGCTACTCAGTCTAAAATATCAAACTAGAAATGTTTGTCTGAAGAACAAGCAAAAACAGGACGGCAAGCTGAGCAACTTGAGGGATTTTTTTGGCCTCCTTCCAGCTCAAAAACTTTTCTCTGGCTGCTATTCGTCTGTCCGGCGCTGTAATGAGTATTGGTGGAAAGTGAGAAAGGTTGATAACACGGGGAACAAATGTGAGGCAGAGAGAGGGTGTTAGTGCTCCCTGAGTGTTTCTTTCACTGCTACAAACTGTTGAATGCGTAAAAGCTATTCATCTGCACCCTCTTCCTCCATCACACCATTGATTTAGGCTTTTAAATTTCATTAAATAGCTGTAGTGGCAAGCCACACGGAGATGTTTCGCAATTTATTTCCGCTGCATAGCTTACAGCCGTCATCCCAGCGAACAAATCTCTAAATGACCATTAACAGCCACTTCCAGAGTTATCACTTTTAGGTGTAGTTTTCCAATTCCTGCTTTTTCTTCCCGCTGTCCATTAACATCTGTTATTTCACAATAATCTTTTACTTTCCTCCCTCAGTGGTCTTCTTTTGCCAATCTACTCTCACCCTCTCACACTCGTATGTATTGATGCCATTACACTCTGCCCTGGCCGGCTTCCACCAACATCTCAAACGCAAATCAGAGAACCTTTAAAAAGCCTGAGGGAGACAGTTGAGGTTACCAGTATCTTAGAATACCATTTTATACATTCAAAAAAGAGCTTTCTCTTAATTAAAAGAAGTTTTAAATTAGTATTTTATTGCTCACATTATGTGGTGCCAGTATCCATAATTTTAGACCTATTTTTTTTTCTTTACAAGTACTCCATATCTGTTTATGATCGCAAATTAATTTAGCGGAGATAGAGAGGAGCTGTATTTAGTTCAGCAGTGAGGAGGGTTTGTCATTGTGGATGGCACAATAGGCTTTACAGGAATAAAAGAAAATTACTGGATGTGAGATTGGATTAAAAAAGAAAAACATTAATTGGTTTAAATGTAATTTACTTTGTATGACCTTCAGAGACGTATGACAAGCAAGCTAGTATTAGGCTTTGTGCAATACGGATATTTTGCAAACATTTTCCTCTGCATTTGGATTGGGTTTTAGGTCAGAGAGTTTTTCTGTGTTCTGAAATACAGATTTTTAAATAATCTGCTTTATGTGCATCTGTGAGGACACGTAAAACAGAGAGTTGGAATTGATGTTTTGTGTGATGAGCATGCATTTGCAACAGCAGATACTGAAAATATACACCAATCAGCCACAACATTATGACCACTGACAGTTGAAGTGAATAACATTGATCATATTGGTACTGTGTGGTATTCTGCTGGAAAACCTCGGATTTTGCCATCCGTGTTGATGAGACTTAGACACCCAAACAAACATTGTCCCAGAACAAGCACACTCCCTCATGCAAATGGAAATCCCAGATGTCACTGGTCTACCCCCTGCAGGAAAATGCACCCCACCACATGGCAACAACATCAATCAGGAACATCTTGAGGAACATGACAATCGCCCAAGATGTTGATTTGACCTCCAAACTTCCTAGACCACATTCTGATCAAGCATCAACAGAATGCAGTGGAACAAGTTGGATTGACAGAGTACCCAAAGGATCCACTGCCAACGTCCTGGTGCCAGACCCCATAGGACACCCTGAGAGGTCCTCTTGTCCATGCCCAATGGTTCAGAGCATTTTTGACCATATAGGGGGGACCTACACAATATTAGGCAGGTGGTCATAATGTTATGTCTGATCGGTGTATACATATATAGAAAGAGAGAGGTTTCTCTCCATTTGTTTAGCACTAGCAGATACAACTTCCTATGACATTGCTGCACCATCATCACCATCAGCATGCAAAAGTATCTGCAGCTTTAAGTCCACAGAAACAAGAAAATTACACAATATTCTCCCAGTCTTTGATGTATCACTGACTCGGCTCATGACGTAATCATTTTGTTCTCGTGTGTGTTGAGATTTTTTGTGAAATGATGATCATGTGGACAGAATTTTTAGATAGTTATCCATCACAAAAGAGATTCATATTAGTGTGGACAGACCTCAGTCAGTACTGTCACAATGTCAAAAATGCAGGATGAATTGAATGAAATTAAACAGCCACAAATCAAAAAGAATATTTACCTGTCCGAGCCAATATTTTTGCCAATTTGTGTTTCTGTCCTATCATCTCTTTTAGACTAAACAGTCATTCACGTTACCTCAGTGAAGAGGTTCCAAAACTTCATAATTACACTGCCAGATACTCATGACCCCCACTGTCCCTGAAGTTGATTGAATCCAGGAAAGGTTATGCACAGCCACGCCTATTTAAACATGGATATGACAACAAAAAAAACAACACAACAGCCTAACAACCACATCAAGGTCAAGGTCAAGGTAATCTTTTTTTTATCCCAGAGGTGCAATTTGTCATACAGTCAGCAGTACACCACAGTGGTACGCGATTACACCACACTCTAAAACCACACAATAGTGAAAAAAAAGACAATAAAATGAAAACAAAGAAAAGATTAAAATAATAAAATCATCATCAGTCATGGACATAAAAAAAACAATAAAATGACAAAAAATAAAATAAAATAAAATAATAAAATCATCATCATAGAAAAAGACAATAAAATATATATATATATTTTTTAACTATTAAAATAATGAAATCATCATCAGTCATGGACATAAAAAAACATGACCATAAAATTAAATAGGAATAAGATGAATAAAATATTATAATATCCCACAGTGCTATTTAAAAAGAGGGAGGGAGAAATGAGTTTTTAGTCTAGTGGTCCTGCACCTACACAGACTGTATCTGCGACCAGAAGGGACTTTTTCTTTTTAAGGCTCTGTCTCTGTAAAGCACTGAAAGATTTCTCAGGTCAGTCCCTGCGACTTTACGACTTACTTTTACAATTCCAAATTTGTTGTTCGGGATAAGGGATGAAACCAACAGATAAAAGTCAAAACAGATTTTTTTATTTTTTTTAAACAAAAATCATATAAAATACCATTATTTTGAAATAATGGTAACAAAACATGTCAGTCAAAGTAATCTCTCAGTATAAACTATAGAACTGAGTAAACATTGAGAATGTAGGAGAAGCAAACTCTTAGGTTTATATATTGTCACAACAATATGGGCATTTTTGCATATAATAATTAATTTGAATCAAACTTTTGTTGCAAAAGAAAGAAAGAAAAAAAAAAGTAAAGAAAATGTGAATTTGGTTCATTTCCATGAACTGCTTTGGAGCAGGGCTGCACGGTGGCTCGGTTGTTAGCACCGTCACCTCACAGCTAGAAGATACCGGGTTTGTGTCCCGGCCTGGGATCTTCATGTGTGAACATGATGAGGTTAATTGATGATTCTAATTCTGAAATTGCCCATAGGTGTGAATGTGTGTGTGCTTGGTTGTCTGTCTCTATGTGTAGCTCTGTGATAGATTGGTGACCTGTCCAAGTGAACCCTGCCTTCGCCCTGAGTCGGCTGGGATAGGCTCCAGGCTCCAGCCCCCCCCCCCCAGTGACCCTACAGAGGATTAAGCAGTGTATAGATGATGGATGGATGGATGCTTTGGAGCAAATAAACTCGACTGTGCAGTGTCAGAAGGTGGCAGTATGTGTTGTTACACATGGCTGTATTAAACAGAATAGAAGAAGCAAGGAAAAAAATCCCCAAAACGCTGGTATTACTAGTGTAAGACTTGTTTTATGCTGTCTGGAGGTGAAGCAGAATCACCAGATGAGCAATGTAAGTTAAACGTTCACTACGTCAGAACAGATGTTTTCATCATTTTGTATATTAACTTATTTTCAAAAAAGTCAAAAGTCAACTCAAGCAAGCGTAAAAAAAAATGTTTCCCAATTTTTTTCAATTTGCATTGACATTTTTTAATGTGATACTTCAAAATGCACATTTAAACATGTTGTGTTAAAACAGCAAGTGTCCTGCAAACCTCCTGGAGGGCCCAACCCTCACTTTGGCGACCACTTTCCATAAATCTCACAACACCGCACAGCCACACCTGCACGCACACAAAACCGTCCTCAGATTCGGCAGCATAATCACCTTTATTGTGTTCATTTCCAGCGTCGTCATGATTACAGCCTTATCGGTATCATCAGCTCACTGTGTACATTCACTGCCATTTCCCTCTTTTGTCCTATTTATGGATAGATAAAGCACAGCTGATCTTAACGTACTGGTCGACGATATCTTATTATGATCCCAGACATCAGATACACATCATCAAGTGAGTGATGATCATGATGCCGGGGTTAATGTCTTCCTGTGTGTTATCAGGGCGCTTTGTTGATAAGCAAGAGGTGGGTTAAAGTGGGTTAAACAAGGGTCACATTTGGCCCGAAGGATCTTCCGTGCCGGCGCATCAAATGTCCCTTTTTCTCAGACACCTGATTAAATGTTAATAAATGGCATCCATGAGGTGAATATTATGTACTTATGTACCTTCCGAGTCCCCCCGCTGAGGTGCTAACACAGGCTGGCTCATTCTGAACATCTGATTCATCACGATGGAAAATGCTGAAATGGGGCGAGATCAGCAGTCCTGCTCCTCTGACACACTCAATAAATGTAGCCTGCAGGTGGAAAATCAGATAAATCTTGGCATATGAGATTTTTAAACCCTGTAAGGAAAGGAACACTTTCGCACAGAGTTCACTTAGACGAGATGATTTTTCTTAATTTAGGTAATAAATGTCATCGGTTCTGCATAATTTACCAAAACTGAACAAAATGTCGCCTTCTTGTATATGGGATATTCTTCTGTCAATTTTATTGTGTTCTTCACTTCCTCTGTTTTTAAAATCTGACTTCCGAGGACCTCACAGGTCATGGTGGCTTCCCAAGCAAACTTATCAAAGTCTTATCTGGTGAGCAGCTGGTCCCTGATATCCTTTTGCTTGGAAAATGTTCTGGAAGAATGACGAAGAAAAAAGGGAGACGGAGAATGAAAGACGGAGATTGAGGTAAGGCAGCGGAAATAAAGACGGAAAGGAAATATGAAAGGATGTCAGGAAGAAAAACGGAGGTAAGGACATTAAAAACAGATATCTGTCGCAAGACTTTTATATGCTGGTGTTTTTGTAAAACAAGTGCATACAGAGTTTGTGCAACACTTGAGAAAGAAGTTGTCCAGTTCGTATATTAAACAGGAGTGAATATGCTTCAGGACGCTGCTGGGCAGATTACAGAGGGGCTAACAGCATGTGGAGGGGATTAACTCAGCCTGCTTGTTTGTAATATGAGTAAATATTTTGTACAATGTTGTGTGCAGTGACATTTTATAATGGATTACTTCACTCACAGCCAACACTAATGAACAGAAATACACTGTTTCATGGTAATAATAATAAGCAGCAGGTCCACCAAGACTATGGGCTTATGAAGAGCTACAGTTTGGTCTGGAAGCTTCAGTGTTTATTACTATGCAAAAAAAATGTGATGAACAGTCACTTTTGGGCTGAATCGAATCAGATATGAATGTGAACTATTTTTACATGCGCTCCAAGGCCATTTTATTGGGTACACCTGTAAAATCTGTAAAACCTGTGCTTGTTCTCTCTACGGATGTCTCTGGATCTGGAGCTACACATCTCTGATCTGCAGCCGCTGGCCTCACCACCTGATATCCTGCCATCGACTCCCCCCTCATCCCCACTCTCACCCAAACCGGTCGAGGCAGATGGCCACCTTCCCTGAGCCTGGTAAGGCAACTTTGGATTGTTAGGTTTTCTGTTCTCTGTGTATAATTCATAAGGTCTGTACCTTACTATGTAAAGCGTTGTGAGGTGACATGTGTTGTGAATTTGCGCTATATAAATAAAATTGAATTGAACTAAACTGAAATCAAATGCAACCTGGTTTAAGACAGCAGATCTGCCTTAAATTAAACTTTTACAAAACGTCTACATTGCTATAATTGACCCTCTCATGTATGTTAATGGGCTATACAACATATTAGGCACACTTTAATGGAATGCAGTATACCACCACCATCCACTATGACCTCAGTAAGTCTACAAAAAAGCTTTGTTACACCTATATAAGCCTGATTTTCATACTATCTTTTCTTTTAAGCTCCGATATTAGTCATTATAAGGACTAGCCATCCATGCTGTATCTGAACTGTACAGGCTATCCAGATCTTTCATCATTTGTTAGGATAATACTTGCACAACATTGCCATAGTAGCCTTTAAATCAAGGGAAAAAAAAAAAAACCTCTATAATGAATTGTTATGGTTTTACATGTATTTCACCATTAAATGCTGGCATTAGAGGTATTTTTTCATAATTTTGTAGAGGAGATTGTCTGGAATCTGGCAAAATCAGAACCAAAAAGCAAACCGTTATTTTGTGATTATTTAGGCACAAACTGGGATATAATGTCAGCGCTATGTGGGGACAATGCAGAAATATGCTATAATATCAACTAAAAACAACTAGTATCACTGAAAAGGACACGTTCTGCTGTTTACTTTAATATATAGTGGGCCTGCTATGAAATGACAGGGACTTCATGACTTATTCAAACAAGAAGCAGGAGTGAAGAAATTAATAAAGGTACAACTTTGCAGAAGGTTAATCTGTCTTCATAACGTTTTTACCTCTATATGTACAAATATGTAGCTCTGGTTCCGCTCTATTTTGATATATTAACATATCATTGTAAAAATATTAACCTATCTGTGCAATCATGACTAATTCAAGAGCAATGCGTGTGGAGAGCTGCATGCAGATCGTAACTATGATTAAATCTGATGTGAATTCACCATTTTCTTCGCTCTCACCAACACTTCGTCATGCAGACAAGCGACTGGCATCGCTGAAAAGGTCAAGTCGTGCGGTTTTATTTGATATGCGCAACGCCTCCCTGCCATAAATACTTCCATAACATTTCAGCTGAGAAGAAGGGAAAGTGCATCCATCTGGCTCTAAGGGTTAAGGCAGATGTTTATGGTAGAGCTGTTGCTTTAGATTTCACAGGTAGGTTAAAAAAAACAGTGGTTTGTGAGTCTAAATGCAAATATCGCACACAACAACAACAACAACAATAATAATAATAATAATAATAATAATAATAATAATAATAATAATAATAATAATAATAAAAATGCATTGGTTTTATATAGCGCTTTTCTGGACACTCAAAGACACTTTACATTGCATTATTCATTCACTCCATACTCGATGGTGGTAAGCTACATATGTAGCCACAGCTGCCCTGGGGTAGACTGATGGAAGCGAGGCTGGCATTCTGCGCTATCGGTCCAACCACCACCAACCACTTACTCTCACACTGCATTCACCACATGGATCTCTGATTAGATTTAGCCTGGAAGTGAGTTTCTTCGCTGCATTTAGATGCAAAGTTAGGCTAAAATAAACCTCCCTTTCACAAAACATTATAGATTTCATCATGTCATGTGTCATGCATATCATAAACTAGTGCAGTGTGTGTGGTGGATGAGGCTGTAATCCAATAGCTTATAGCCTCAAATAAAATATATAGTAAAAGTGTAGAATCTGCATACTGTATATTGCTGCTGGGTCAAGAATTTCCCTCTATTATTTGATCACTTCCACAGCTAAATAAAGCAGTAAATGAGCAGTAAACCGAGAGACAAAGAAAGAGCAAACCAGAAAAAAAGTGAGAGGCAGACACATTCATCAGGCACCGGGGGTAGCGGGCATGCTCAGATAACCTCCAGCCAGCTGCCACAGCTTCAGGCAGGAGCTCCCACAAGCTGCCTCTCACTGGTCTGGAGACAGGACTCATTTGGTTTACAACATCCACTGTTTGTAACGCTGACCACCATGATGACACGTACAGTTAGAAAAATGAACAAAATGAATATGAACAAGACTGGTGTGTACTTCCAATACAGTGTTACTTCCAATAAAGCACTAGAGCTAACAGGATATATCATAATAATGCAACTCAGTGAGAGAGTTTCCAGTAAATGATATTTTTCTTGGATTCTCGAAAAAATAATTAACCCTGCGACTGAGTAAAAAGATTCAAACAATGAATACTCTGCAGGATTAGAGTCATGTCTGCTCAAAAGGAATATTTCAGATGCCTGCATATGCAAACAGACGCACACTCTGACACTGCAGACTTCTTTCTTTCTACACGGCGGTTTCAGAGGAATATCCATTATATATAGGTTAACCGTGGTCCTGTGTAGAACTCACAGGCTCCGAGCACATTATAGCTTTCTGATCCAGTCGTGGGTGAACAAATAAAGTCTGACAGCAAACACACACACACACAGCCACATGGTGTATGCCTTGCAGCAGAGGCCTCACCAAAAAAAAGCACCTCCTAACACATAAACACATACAGTATAGCAGGAAGATGGGAAACATGGCTCTCTGCATATTTTAAGAGCACATCCTAACAAAGAGGTGTGTGAGACGGGAGTGAGGGCTATAAAGAGGGAAGGGGAGCTCCCTCGCACACACACACACACTCACCCACACACTACACGCACACAGAGGAGGAGGAGGAGGAAGGGAACATAGTGATGCAGCACCGGTCCTCTCTCCCCTGCTTGGCGTGCCTGGAAACCATGGCAGCAGTGTCTCGCAGTGCTGCAGCCGTCGCCATGCCAACAGTGGCGGCAGCTTTCTGTGGGGATCAGACTCACTGGGTGACACCTGACGAATGCGCACACACACACACACACACACATGCATATACTCGTATACGCAAGCGGGAGGTTGGTGAAAGGGGGAAGAAAAGGGAAGAAAGAAACATGAGCAGGTGAGCTTTACACAGGTGGGTAAAAAAATACGTGCTGAGATGCACACAAGGGCATGTAGATGTGAGCACAAACAGGCAGCGGGACACACACACACACACACACACACATGTGCGCGGTGTAGTGCTTTCAGCAGGTGTATAGAAAAAGCAACCTTTCTTTTATCCCTCTCCTCCTGTTCTGAGTCGGTGTGCTCCACTCTGTCTCTCTAATTAGAGAGCCTGCCTGAGTCTGCCTGTCTGCATGGGGGCACACACACACACACACACACACACACGTTCAAAACACATCTTCATCTTTCTTTTAAAACAAATCACACAACACTGAGTGCACGCATATGACAAGAGGCACTCCATCACTCACGGACGCGTGTGCACGCCCAGACACACGGATTCAACCCC
>OMNN01014358.1:2097-19103 GCA_900302755.1 Chromis chromis
TATAGTTTAAATGTTTTTAGCCAGTGCATATCCCTACAGGAATCAGTAGTTTTTTCTTAATCTATAATATTACATCAAAAGTTTTTTGTCTATTGCATTTAGTATTATTTAACTAAATAAAGTGTCTAAAGTTATCAAATAAGTGTGGTGAAGTAAAATGTACAATATTTGCCTCTCGAAATACTGAAGTGGCTTGTGCTTGTGCTCAAGCAAAGTATGTGAGTAAATGTATTTAGTTACATTCCATCACTGCTTGTTTTATTTGACCAAAAGCCCAAAATGTCAAGATTAATTTTTAGGCATTTCTGTGTCTTTATTTAAGAGTAGCAGTAGAGAGAGTCAGAAATTAAGCAGGAGATTCACTACTGAGGGCGAGTCCAGCTATGAGGTATGCGCCCAAACCACTGGATTATTGGTTTGCCCCCAAGCCACCAAAACGTCCAGTTTTTATTACAAAGAAAACTAGCAAATCCCCTCATTTTACAGGGTGGAATGAGAGAATATTTGACAATGTTTCACTTAATATTTTCTGGAAATATTGTAGAAACAATGAATCAGTCATCAAAATTGTCATTAAGAGATAACTTAAACTACATTTATAATTATTAGATACAATAATGAGACACTGCCACACATCTGTTGCTTAATTTGAACTCCTTTATAATAAAGAACAGGGTAGAACAGTGAATCTTGTTGCTAGAAACAAGCCTCCTTTCGCCAACTTGTCATATTTTCCCATGATAATTACGCGGTTGCTTGCACCATTCTTAAATGATTTCAGCTGTAACTATCTGGAGAAATATCTGGTCTGACGTCTGTGCAGCAGGAAGGCGTGTCCCCACCGTCTTAGCAAAGTATTTAAAGCAGCTCTGAAGTTGCGGCATGTCAGTGAAAGGCAAAGCCAGAGCGAACAGAAGATTTCTGCCTCCATCGTCACATTTCTTCTTCCACTGAACTGAGTGAGTTTAAACTGGCTGCTTCACACGTAGCTCTGTCTGCGTACGGTCTGATAATGAAACCTTTGATTTGTGGTGTTAATATCTTCTGTGGTTTTCTCACATTCATTTGCATTTAAACTTTTCTCCTAAGCATTAAATTTCATGCCCAAGTAACTCACTTTGTGTTGCTGCTTTAACTGTCATGCTGGGATTAAATGATCCATTTCTTGCATTATTAACTTCTGCTTTTTTTTTAATGACAATCTGGTCCCTGAATGGAGTCACATTCTTCATTTTAAACTGCATGAGACAGTTACAAAGGATATATTGTATTTTGCTGATGCATTCGACAACATAGAGATACTTTTCTCAAAAAAATAGCAGCTTAATGTCAATAGTTTAAATGAACTGCTGCAGTAACTGCAGTCTCTGGTTAAAGTCTGATATCTTTGATCAGTTTCATCATAAATTTAGCCAATCAAAATATGACATCATTGCATGTCGTCATACATTTGCCTATTATGTCTTGCAAAAGGGGCAACTTAGGCTCCGCCCACAAGCAGCCATAAGGCCACTGGTGATTTTATTGTGAAAAACGTTTGGCCAAATTAAAAGGACCGCTTATCTAAATGACTTCAGACTCGACACTGCACTCCCTCAGGTCCCCAACAATAAATCTACCAAGTGTGAAGAAGATTTAATAAACACTTTGCAAGGAAATCAAAAAACTGACAGACATGCAGGTTATTTCATTTGTAGTTATGCCATTGTCTGTCACAACTTGCTACGACGTGACATATCGACTTTGTTAAATACCATTTCAGCTTCACTGCATTGACGGAGGCTCTTGTCCTTTCAACATGCTGCAGTGCTGTGTTTGAGTCCAGAAAAATATTAATGCTGCTGCTGTGCTGCCTCTTATTAGCACAGCTCATTTATAGCACACTAAGATAAGGGTTTAAAAACTCACGTTGGAGTCTACAGCCTTCAGGGCAATGATGTCCTGCACATCAATATATTAATGTTTCTTAAAATATGAATCACTGTCTGATCAAGTAAGATTTTGGCTTGGAGATTAAGCTTAGAATCAGTTGCAGGTGATTCACGCTAACATCAGCATCAGTAAACATTAACATGGGGACGTTGTCATCTGAGGAACTCCCTTAGCTGCACGTGATGGTTCCTGTCTGTGCTTTACCTCTCTGACCTCACCTATATTGAAAACAATTTAACCCTCATGTTAACGCTGTGAATATATGAGCCCACCCTTGATTCCTGGGAGATCAGCTCCATTAATCACGCTATGGGAGATGAAGTTTGAAGTAGGTCAGTACGGTTATCAATGAAAGCAGAAAACATGCACACAGAGTTCTTCGTATATTCTTGTGTTGCAATCAGATTGAAACCTGTGAATGCTTTCATTCTGAAGTGAACTCAGCATCAGTGAAGGTCTCTTTGTGCCTTGAAATAAATGGCCCCCAGGCAAACTGGTCATGAGAGCAGCTGAGGGATGCTTACCGGATCACCACCCTCCTCGAGGAAAAAGTCCGGCTTTGATGAATTATGCTTGATCATGTCACATCTGCTGCTGATGTCACGGGAGTGAACTTAGACCTTGACGTCTGTCCACATTTTCTACATGAATGCCACTTTCAATCGGAGGCTCGTTCGGCATGTTTGATACCTGACACGTAGCAACTGTCATCCGAGTAGTCGGAGCGTAAAAACAGCAGATGAAGAAGTGATGAGAATCTCAGCAGGTTCAGCTGTCGGCCGTCTGAGCGTCCACAGCGTGTCACAGTCCCACTGAATTCACGAAGATTCCTCCTCCTCGTCTCGCTGTGTTGGTTTACAGTGCAAACAGCTCAGGGTTTATCTGTCAGATTATTGGACGTAGCAGCAAAGAGGTTTGTTTTCAGGGTGTAAGATCTCCTGCGAGCAGACTAATCTTAGCCATGTGGATACAGCTTCATTCCATGCTGCTTTTCTCCTAAATCTTCATATTTTTGGCACCGACGCAGGTGCTGTGTGATAGATCTGAGGGCCCACCATGCCGATTTCATTTGACTTAGTTGCAGTGAAGGTGATAAAACTGATTTCAAGGCCGATTGCTACATTTAATTCAATAATCTTTAGCCGCGCTGCTGCAGCGGCTCGATGAGATGACGTCAATCAGCCGATCAACCACTTTAGTCCAGCCTTAAGGTTCAACAATGAATGCATGGACAGCCAAAAACATTGTTGTGTACAGATTATTAGTGTGGTTCACTATAAAAACTCTGACGATACTGCAGATGCCATCAAGTTCATTTAAGTTTCAAGTTTCTAGAACTCTTTCTGAAAAGCTCCTTTGTCGTCCTCTTCAAATGTCTGGTTTAGAGAATGTGGAGCCAAAAATGTTTTGCTGGTCTCTAAATAAGTGAGGGAGGGAAAATGTAAATGATGGTAAATCTAGAGTTTTAGTCACTTAAAAAAAAAAAACTCTCCTCTCCATGGCACCCACTGGGCTCTGCAAGTCCCTCTGGGTGACTTTTCATCTGGTGCTACCATCAGGACATGGTTTGAATTTCTTTATTACTTCGATTTTTTAGGGTTAGGGTTATCTGGAAAACCAGGCACGTTCTCCTCATCCCCAGTTGCATTATTTGTTTAGTGCTAATTACCAAAATGGAGAACATGGCAAACATTAGAATTGCTAAAAATGTTGTTGTTGTGCCTACTGGCAGACTGATACTACTGCTAAAAGCACAGCCTCACTGGAACACTGTGGAATATTGTTTACAGGGATAATCTTTTTTTTTTAATGGTCTAAATAATTAAGTTTTGGTCATTTTTAGTTTATTCCATTATAAACGGCTAACTTTTTAGAAACATGACTTGAAATGTCTGAGTTTGCTCAACTTATTACATTTTTAATGGAGCAAAACTGGCATATTGGCAGACTTCCCAGCATGCATTGTTAAAACTCTGCAGAGGCTGAATGATGGAAACTTGCTGTGTGCTTTTAATCTATGTTAAATTGAGTTTTTCACAGAAGATAATGAAAAAAGTGTTAACCATTATGGCAGTTACACCTGAATTAACCACTTAACCCTTTGAAATTCACCTATTATACATTTATTTATTTTGATTAAGCAGTCTTTGTATTGACTCTGATATGGCTTCAACAAATGCAGCTATAAACATCTGAAGTTTATTGAACAACTTCGGTTAACATAACTCAGCTAGTTTTAGATTTACAAGACATCTTAGACGATGTAAAACTAATTATTGAGTTTAAAATGATTGGTAGTGCATGACTGTAGAAGAAAACAAATCTAATCCTTTTAATCTCTTGCTAAATGTAGATGAGAGCAAAATATATACTGTATAACAGTATTTAACCTTTAAACAATTAAAACCTGTCATGGTCAACCTTGTTGCAACTGTAAACTTTCCCTTGAGAAAAGACCCTTCAGGAAGCTGTCATCTAGTGCACATACAGTAGTAGTAGTTATCTTTATTGGGTTGTTATGAATGTTTTTGTTTTACGAACCTGTTTTGTCTGTCAGCAGTAAAAATGACATGTACAGTCCTGAGTTGCGACAAGGCGTCTGTGTCTGCCTGAAGTTCATTGTATTTGCTTTCTCAGCTTCATTGGCGTATGAATAAGGGGTGAACTCATTGTCAGTCCTGCTATTGCTTCATCCAAACCTGTTTGGTGAAAACGTCACAGTCACTGTTGCTGAGGAATGTGAAGTGTGTGCGGGAAAAGGCTTTCATCGGGCTTAAAAGCATTTCTCTAAAGGTAGCTATCTATGAGTCAAATGAGAGTGAGGCGAGGAAAAGAGAAGCAACAGAATAAAGTCAGAAACTGAAAGTTCAATATAATGGATTTCGAAAGTTCATCTTGTTTAAGTTTTTCAAAATTCACGTCAGTTTGACTTCAATTCTTGGGACAGTTCAGGCGAGAAATGTGCTTCTAAATTTCATTGCCAAAAAGTGACGAAGCAGAGTGTTTTGATTTTTATACAAAAAAAATTACATCTGATTTTCCTGGCACAGTTGTGAATCAGAGCATGTGCTCAACTCGCCAGGAAACCTCCTGGATGCTTTCACTCACTCATAAATCAGATTTATATTTAGCATTTGTGAATCAGCCCCAGGGTTGTCCTGACGGTTTTGTAGATGAGGGTTAATTCTGCAGGCATACACAACCAATTCAGAACAGTTGTATGATTAATTCTCTGTTTTAGCAATAAAAGTAGTGGATCAAATTAGTATTTATAACAGTGTGTTATTCCCAATGAAAGAAAAAGTCTGTTAATGCAAGTCAGAAAGTGTCCTCTTTAAAGTAAACTACATCATCAAAATATGTTATCTAAAATAGCTATGGTTTGGCTGCATTAGTAACACATACCTAAATGAACAGATATGATTATACAGCATTATCAAAACAGGCTTTTCTTTGTCTCTTCATATAAATCAGTGGTTTACAACCAGTTAAAGAGGAGGGACTTCTGCAGTTGCCAGTGGGTACAAATAAAGACTAAAGAGAAGATCAATTATTTGATAAAATGCACATCATAATTGATCTAATAATATATACTTGTAATGAGTCACATGGACTGTTATTGTTGAGTCACCAATGGCATTTAAATGCTTCATGTTATGTCTGAGAGTGAAAACTGTTTAGCAAGCCACACTGATGTCACCCATTGGTTTGTGGACTGCCATTCTGAAACCTTGATATAATGCTGGATCAGACTTGAGGCATCATGGAAAGTCCCCAGCAGTCTGGGGCTGTAGCAGCATAACTAAGAGATAGTTTAGGTTCACACAGCCCTTAGTTACAATCTTCATCAAAAAGTAAAGTTTTAAGACTGATCTTAAAAGCAGAGATGGTGTCTACCTCCATAACCCCAAACTAGGAGCTTATTCCACAACAGAGGAGTCTGAGATCTGAAATCTCTGCCTCCCATTCTGCTTTTGGAAACTCTGTGAATTACAAGTAAACCTGCAGTCTGAGGTGAAGTGATCTGTTGTGATACAAAGGTACAAGAAGGTCTTTATGATACAATGGAGCTCGGTCTTTAAGAGCTTCGTATGTGAGGAGAAGGATTTTAAATTCTATTTTGAACATTTGCAGGGAGCCACTGAAGAGAAGCTAATATGGGAGAAAAATGACCTCTCTTACTGGTTCCTGTCAGAACTCTGGTTGCAGGCTTTTGCATCAGCTGAAGGGTTTTAAGAGAATTACTGAAACATCCTGATAGTGAAGAATTACAATACTCCAACCTAGAGGTTATAAATGCATGGACTAGTTCTTTTAGTATCACTCTGACGCAGGATGTTTCTAAGTTTGATGATTTTCTGCAGGTGGAAGAAGGCCGTCTTACAGACTTCCTTTAGGTGTGAGTTAAAGGATATATCCTGAAAACAATTCCAAACTTCCTCACAGTAGAGCTGGAGGCCAAGGCAATACCATCCTAAGTAACCTTCTGGTTAGATTTTTGAAGTGCTTAGGGCCAAATACAAAAACCACAGTTTTGACCTAAATTAAAAGAAGAAAAATACAGGTCATCCAGGCCTTTGTCTTTAAAACATGCTTGAAATTTGACTAACTGATTGGTTTAATTTGGCTTTATAGATAAATATAACTGGGTGTCATCTGCATAACAATGGACATTTATGCAGTGGTTCCCAATAATATTCCCTAAGGGGAGCATGTACAAAGTAAATAATATTGGTCCTAACACAGAACCCTGTGCAACTCCATAACTAAGAATCATTATTAACATGAACAAACTGGAATCTGTCTGATAAATATTATTTAAACCAGCTCAGTGCAGTTCCTTTCATGATAACGAGGGTTCCAGTCTCTAATAAAATGCTGTCTACAAAGTATCAAATGCAGTATTGAGACCTAGTAGGATGAGTATAGAGACAAATCCTCCATCTGAGGCCATAAGAAGATCATTGGTGACTTTCATCAGTGCCGTTTCTGTGCTATGGTGCATTTTAAATCCTGACTAAAACTCTTCAAACAAACCATTTCTGTGCAGATGGTCAAATAATTGGCTTGGAACAACTTTTTTCGAATAGATATTGGCTAAAATAACTGGATCAAGAGTAGTTGGTTTAATTACAGCAACCTTAAAAACCTGTGGTACAAAGCTTATTAATAAAGAGAGGTTGATCAGATCTAGTAAGGATGTGTTAATTGCAGGAAAAACATCCTTCAGCAGTCTAGTTGGGATGGAGTCTAACAGACATGTTGCTGGTTCAGATGAAGAGCTCCATAGAAGAGAAGCAGTTCAATTATAAATCGGGTCCCACGGACGCCTCCAGAGCCACTGCACCTAATGACACATCTGTGATTTTTTCCTCAGATAGTCACGATGTTATTTGTAAAGAAGCTTATGAAGTCATGACTTCCGAGAGATAAAGCAATGCGAGACTCCACAGAGCTGTGATTCTTTGTCAGCCTGGCTACTGAGCTGAAAAGAAACCCAAGACTGTTCTTTTTCCTCTATTAAGGAAGAATAATATGCAGGACTATTTCTACATGGGGCTTTTCTAAAGATGTCATTAAATTATCTTTTTGGGCAAAGTGAAATTCTTGTGCCTTTCTAGCTTCTAGGACACCATGGAGTTGGCCTTCTCTGAGTCATTGCGTTCTTTTTCAAAGGGGCAACAGTGTTGGAAAGTGTTGGACACAATAAGTTTGCAGTCCTATCAGCAAGATAATGCACCTGTGTGGGTTATATTGTATTGGCATATGGCATTGAATTAAATAAGAATGGAATAGTTTTATTGAATTTAGTTGTCAGATAGACTTTTTGGCAAATGCTTTGTAGTCCACTAAATTCAAACAATATTGAAAATGGTCAGACAAAAGAGGGTTTTGAGGAAGTACAATTGGATGTTTAATTTCTATGCCATATATCAAACCAATATCGAGGGTGTGACTGAAACAGTGAGTTGGTTTATTAACATTTAGAGCAAAAACCAACTGAGTCTAACAACGAACTAAATGCAGAGTTGAGGCTGTAATTCTTAACATCTACATGATATTAAAGTCACCCACGATAATGACTTTATGTAAATCAGCTAAGAACTCTGAAGAAAGAAGAAAGTCTGAGTAAGAGGCAGGTGGGCGACAACTAACAGAACAGTTTGTGCTCCAATGTGAGTGCAAGAAACAAAGATACTTATTTTTCCTGCTGCAACCAGGTTTCAGTGAGACGCATTGTCAATACAATATAATTGTCTGTTATCAGATGATTCACTAACAGAGATTTAGATGACAAATCTAATATTCCACATTTTATTGTCCTGTTTTTAGTTCTAATAAACTGGTAGTACTAATATGAATTAGGTTCTTATGCACAGCTCTTTTTCTGTTCATTGTAGGCATATATAATCTCAATGGTTAGGGTTAGTGGGTTAGGGTTAGGGTCTGCAGTAAAATGCAAAGTGACTGCTCCTCAACGCTGTCCAATAACAACAATACAATGTAAAAACAACATTATTTAAAAACAAAATAGAAACACAGAAAAAAAGTAAATAAGGAGGTAGAGATTTTGATGAATGCCATATTTCTACATATAAATGCAACAACATCCATAGTGGGATTACCAGCTCTCCTAACCCAACCAGGTTTTTCCCAGAAAGTTTTCCAGTTATCTGTGTAGCCCACTTTATTTGCTGGACACTTCCTCAACAGCCAGCATTTGAATGATGACATGCCGCTATACACGTCATCACTAGTCAGATATGGCAGGGGTCCAGAGAAAACTACAGAGTCCAACACTGTTTTTGCAAAGTTACACACCAACACTAGAGGGGTTTTAATCACTTCTGACGTGATTAAAAATCTTGCCATATCTACGATTATTCTTAGCCAGCAATAAAGTTAAAATTGCTAAATACAAATGATGAACATAACTTATAGAAATAATAAGAAAAAGGTAATGGTATACTGTTAAAGTACTTGAAAATTTGGATAAACTAATTGTATAAATTGTTAAAATCCCAGTTTCTCTTCAAGTGGTGGTACAAATGCAAACTTGACGAAACCCACATGAACACCGACAGTTCAATTGCATTAAAACATAATCAACAATGTCCACCTTTATGTAATTAGTCATTATCAGCTTGGATTCATTTAAGATGGACTACAGTGGCTGGGCTGCTGTTATAGTTCATATGTCAGAGCTGTGGTTCATCTGACAAACCATCACTTCAAATTTTGAGCATTAAACACAACTTTACACCACATAGGACTCTTCTTTGAAATTCTCTTAACCTTAAATGATGTGTTTGTTTTCTGACTTTCTCTCCAACTGATTCATAATGCCAAAGACACTTTTACCATCACATGAAGGACTCGCATCAGAAATTTCTCACTTTTAATGTCAAGACTAATTAAGACATGCGTAGGAGCCCTCACTAATCAGGTTGTCAGCCCACATCAGGAGATTCTGCTGATTAGAAGTATTAAAAACTAAGACAAACTCAGCTATACAAATGATGAAAAGCCAAACTCTTCCTCTTGTAAATTAATTGGACAATGGATTACCTTTAAGACAGCTCGCTGTGGTAGTTTAATCAGATGTTACCGTTTTGGAGACATCAGATGTTAAACCTCAAAGGCACTGAGTGTGAAGACAAAGGGTGTTAACTCCAGCATGTATATAGAAAATAGTGGCTTTTTTAGGAAGCCAGCGCCTTATTAATGACAAAGCCCTGGATTTCCTAATTGTGTTTTCTCAGGATGCCTGTAGAGACGCGATCAATAAGAGACAGATCTGCGGTAGGACGGTTTCCATCTGTCACGCTCGGATTTGGGGACGACACAGAGGATGAAAATGAAGAAACAGAGGAAGACGATGTTAAAAAAGAGAATGCATGTCGGAGCTGGCTGCGTAAAGTCTGTCCCTGCTGCTGTCCACAGCCATATGACAATGACCTGACAGACACTGTGGTCACAGGGATTGATGACCTGGATAAGGACGATGGGACAGACGGCGAGAAACCCGGGACTGGTGACAACGAGCTTGATGGTGATTGGACAACTCACAAATATGTTATTTATCAAAAGAGAAAAAGAAAGGCCAGCCTCATGATAAACTTCTGTGTTTTATATCTTTGTTTTCCCAGAACTCCTTCTGAAAGTGCGATCAATAGACCTGATGAAAAGCAAATCAGGAGTGAACCGCATGGAGCATCACACAAATCTCTACCAAAGTGACAACTTCATTATCCGCAGAGGGCAGAATTTCCAGATGTGGATCACCCTGTCTCGACCTTTTGACCCCAGCACCGACGAGCTTCATCTTGATCTCAAAACAGGTTAGTCAGAGGAAGTTGAACACTGCTGTTGACTATACAATCCATAAATTTAAAGACCCCCTGCGTGTTTTATATGTAATATATCTAAGGAACAAATCCTGTCAACCCACAGAACTGGAAATAAATTCTTCTTTAGAGTTGGTTTCCAGTTCGAACATGTATGGATGAATTAGCCCAGCATTCCAACTTGCCAGTATGTAGCAGATTCCTGAAAATAAGTCTTGATTATGCACCCTTGTGGACACATAGTTGTTGTTATTATGGTGGTTTTCCAGTAATGTGGAGTCTGTTTGGAGGACTCCGTTTCATTCATGCATGGTAGGTTGCATCTACATATTCCATGTATGCGTCTCTCAAAAGACAATGCGGCTCTTTGCATTCACAGTGAACAGGAAGCCTACAAATGGACACACACCATCACAAACTTGCAGAAATGACTAAATTTACATCACACCATCCCTGGCAGAAAAATGCGTACTCGGAAAATATAACACCGACTGTAGAGGTGGTGACTTCATAGATCTGCACATTCTAAGTTAAGTCAAATCAAAGGCATTTTAAGACAGGAAGGGATTCTTTTCATGAACAAAACACCTACCTCTGCTACAGGGAGGTGAGTTTTTTTGTGGTTTAATCAATAACCAGAGAGGGATTTCACAAATGTTCTTATGAATACTAACTCGCTGGATTTCCTACATGACTGGCCTGAAATATCTTAAGAGGCCAAGTGTGAAACTGGATGGACACAATCCAGCTTGGCCAGAGCACACATTGCCTGAAACCCTGTACAGATGGGATGTGTTCGGGGGCTGTGGGAGGAAACCATTTGTACCAGCAAGAAGTTTGATTGTATGCTTGGTGTTTCATACTGTTATTCTGGCTGCTTGTGTGTATGTATGTTTGTGTGTATGTGGAGGACACAGATGTACTTGCATTTGTGTGTGTTAGATAGATATATAGATATGGAGGGACATAGAGAGGGAGAGAGAGTGTGAGAGGGATTTTTGGTAACTATTGCTATGGTAACAGTTCTGGTTGCTATGCTCCTCGGAGAGCGTTTTACAGATGCCGAGTCTTCGGTCCTGCTCTAACTGAAGATTCCTTCTACTGACAATTCGCCATCAATGCTGCCATGATCAACTGTCTGAGCCTCAGCCCCGCCGCCTGTTTACTCACTGTGCATGTCTGTCTGCTTTCTCGCTCATTGTATTGAGTGCTGTAAAGGCAGGGAGGACACAGACCAATATAGATCCTACAATTACAGCTGTGTGTGATAACAAGAGAAGCTTGAGGAGAATAATTATAATGTCTCCCTTACAGAAAGGCGGCGCATCTACAGTGGGAATGAAAATTTTACCCTGCGTTCAGTGTTTAATAGTGAGGAAATATGCACAGTTTAATGAATAGTTGCTATTTTGCAAAGAAAGAAGCACAAATGGTTGTTGGAAACATTCTACTCAGTATTCTTTTAAAATCCAACCAGTGAAGTCCACAATTTAGTTTAAAACAAAAATTCATGAATAATCGTCCTATAATTTTAAAAAGCCATCTGTCGTACCACCAATTAGCAAGAGGATAATGGCAGCTGCACATAATAATATAATAAGATGTAATAACCACTCACCAAATGGTGGACACTGAATTTCAAAAACCAATTGTTTAACAGAAACGTGCCATTTCCCTGCTCATATCTCCCTTCACAGTGTTTTAAACCACAGTACTCGGTCCAAGCACCGCATTCTCTGGATTCAAGGCCCGCAGCTTGAACTGGTAATTGCAGCCCAGCCTGGAACAACACATGTAGTTGTTTTTTGAATTCAGGTGAACGGCTGAGTGCTCCGAGTTTCTGGTTTGCTTCCAAACTCCGAATCCCCGTTAAGGACTCGGAGAGGCTGTGATTTTCATTACACTTGACAGAATGAAAGTGTGTCTGGCAGACTAAAGTGCACGCTGACAGTTGTTGCCACCTCACCTGTTGTAGGGCTGAAAAAATACAGGTTTTCTGGAGGATGCAGCAGATAATAGGCCCCGAAGTCAGTAAAAACCAAAGTGTTAATTCCCCCTGGGAGCATGGATGTATTCACCAAATCTTATGACGATATGCCTTTTAGGTGAGAGACGAGAACTGCTGTATGCAAAGATGGCATTTGGGCTTTAGGGCTGCGTGTCGAGGAACAGTTGCTTATTTGCTTTCTTGCTGAGAGTTAGATGGGAGACAACCAGCATCTTGTTAGCTTAGCTGAGCTTAGCTTGGTTTTGTCCGATGGGAACAAAATCCTCCTATGAGCATGTCTGAAGCCTCTCTAATTAACGTCACTGTTTTATCTTTACAAAAACCAAAGTTTAACAATGTGAAGTTGTGGTTTTTATCGGGTTTTATATTTGTTGGCAGTTGCAGCTGTATATTTACTAGTCAATTATGAGGGTGGTGTTAAACCAGCAAATTTACCAACAAGGTTAAACTTTGTAGCCCTGTCTCCACAAAATAACATTAACATAACACAACTAAACTGCATTTTCATGTATGTTTTAAAAGTAATTTTATTCTGAAACACTCATTTTTGTACTGTGATGTAGTAGGAAAGGCTTCTAGCCACAAAGTTCACATAAGGACGTAGGACGGGAGGGTTGAGGCATAAATTACCGACTGAACTTTCGGTTTTCACTCCCTATTTGGTTCTGGCACAAAAAAACTATGTGATTAGGTTTAGGAAAATATCGCACTTTGGTTGACACTTTCACAACGATAAGTACATGTTAGAAGCTTGCATAAGCTTCAGCACCAAGGCTTCACGGTTATGTTTGGAGAAAACATCATGGTTTGGGTTAAAATATTACCTTTTTGCAACGTGTTTGAAACTTTTCTTCCATTTTCTGGGTTACCACGACAATGAGTCATGCCACACCTAATATATGTTTGGTTGGCTGAAAAATTGCTACCGTACAGCAACAAAATAAATGGCAGATATGTTCAGAATACGCTTCCCTCACAAAGGAATTAACAATTGGGGCAGTGGTGGCTCAACAGTTGAGGCTCTGGGCAACTGATCAGAAAGTCGGAGGTTCAAACCTCAATGTTGCCGTTGAGAGTTGGGCCCTTGAACCCCACCTGCTCCAGGGGTGCTTTATCATGGCTAACCCTGTGCTCTGACCCCGACTGGCATACGCAAAATGTTGTGTTTTGCATGTTCGTTCTGGTATTTCTTGTGCACTACTGTAAATTTTGCCTTGATTCTGATGTAACAGTCACTTTGTTGTCTGCGGTTCAACTATCATGCAAATGAATGTTTATCCTTTCGATTTTAAGACCTCATGAAAGTGTTAAGGGGAAATTTTCCCCTGACTGGGGCACCTCTCAGTGGCTCAACTCTTTGAGTGTTTCTTGTCCAAGTTAATGAATTTGTCACCAGAAAGCTCGTCTTCATCACTCAGTCTAGCGGTGCGCAGCTGCTGCTTTGCTGTCAGCGGTTGACTCATTCTGCTGCCCCTTCGTCTCCCTGCTGTTTTCCTGCCTCTCGGTTGCTCTAATGCACCGACCACTATGTTTTTGTTCACAATAGCCGCTTCTCTCACTTTGTTCATTTCTTTGCGAGCTGGTTTTGATTCCTTTTATCTCACCCAATCAGCAGCCTGTCTGTCCACCCCTGAAACCAGATTAAAAAAAACGAACATCTCGTGGCGAAACTGCAGAAAAGCAAATCAGTTCTGTTAAGGCATTCGAAAACGCAGCAAACAAAGACAAGGTCACGCCCACCGAGGATGGAGGGTGAAAGACGCACATGCTTTCCCACAATCAGTTTAGAGGGAAAGCTCTTTAATATGGCTTCAAATGGAGCGCTTTCCAACAGATGCATGTGCTGCCTGGAAATGTTAGCTGTCATTAAGGATTATGTTTTTTCTTTTCATACGCAGCTGTCTGCAGAAACCCCACAGTGTCCTCACGACTCAATACTGCACAGTGAAGTAACACTGTAGCTGAAACTGCTGCATAAGTGAAGCTGCACTGAGAAAGGTGTCTGTGTGTGTCGAGGCATTGCATTGTGCAATCTTTCTATTCAGTTTCTATTTATTTAAACATACTCCACAAGTTAGGAATGTAGGTGAGGCTTTAATTGAGGAGTGCTTTCTGTTGCAGCACGTTATGAGCAATAGTCAGCAACGCTTTCCTGCCTTCACCTGTTTGTGTCTCCTCTCACCATCGTAGGGTTGCTGCCAGCTGTGTCAAAGGGAACCCATGTCATCATCCCTTTGGTGGAGGAGCTGCAGGACAATCGCTGGGAGGCGGCTGTGGTGAAGCAGGATGACAAGAGGATAAAGCTGTCGGTGAATTCTTCACCCACGGCCGTCATTGGCCGATATCAGCTCACAGTGGAAACAAATTGTGCAAACGGCCAGGCTGTTTCCACACACGACCCTGCTAATGACATCCACATGTTGTTCAACCCCTGGTGTGAAGGTATATGAGCTTGATGTCTCCAGTAACTGAGTGTGTTGTAAGGGGTGGCCAAAATAACAGAGACAGGATGAGAATAAGAACAAGATGAAAAGATGTCATTTGAGGCTAGAAATGAAAATGTGATTTACTCCCTGGCAGAGAGTTAAAAGAGGAGATCTATTTCTCTGCTATCTGGCATTTACAAACGCAGTGACAGCCGGTCAGCTTAGGTTTGCTTTAAGACAAGAAGCAGTTAGTTTGGCTCTGTTAAATGGTAAAAGATCCCCCTACCAGCATCTCTAAAGCTCACTATTCAACACACTATATTAACTTTGTTTAACCCTCTGAACTTCAAGCAGTTTTTTATCTATTTCTGTCACATTTTTACTCACTGTGGACTCATTTGTCACTGCAAAATAACGTCCTGCACCTCTATGGAAACAGCACAACAATGGCTAGAAGTAGAGAGAACTTAACAATGTATTTTGTGCAGTATGACAAATAATTTATAATGGCATAAATCATAAAAAACAAAAAAGAAAAGTTGAGTTTCTCTAATTGTCTGTTCAACAAAAACTGGGGGAAAAAATCATGTGCAATATTTTACCAAGTGCCCTCAGGTGTCAACAATAGGGGGAAAATGGGGCTCCAGCATGTGCTATAGATTGCTATTTGATTAAGCCTATTTACATTATAAGAACTCCTAGAAACTAGGTTTTTTCACACTACTCTGCACATCAACTACATTCGCACAATGCTGAATCAAGATTTGCCCCACTGTATACAAGTATGTTTTAATTCCTTCTCAGTCTGTCTAACTGTCTCCTCTCTGCTCTGTGTAAAAAAAAGCCAGCACTTCACCAAAGGTCATGAAACTTCATTGCACCTGTGTCACTCACAGCTTGTCAGTTGCTGTGTGAAGCAAGCAATTTTTAGTTTTTTGACAGCGTCCATTTAATGTTTTTTTCAGAATGAACCACGTTGAATAGAATACAATTTTAAAATTATTTAAAAATTGTTATTATTCCTGACAGAACCGTACATCACACATGATTGGTTCCCAGCTTGTCAGAAAGTTGTAAATCTGAGGATTTCTGCCTTTGGGGTTAGGGGTCTGATAGATAGCATAATTTAAAATAAAACATGCCTTTTAAACCTGTAAAGAACAGCAGTAAGTTCCTACAATCTCCAACAGGTAGATTTTGTTTGCCAGGTTAGCTCTTTGCCCCTGTTTTCACTCTTTTTCACCCTTATCTTTAACTGTCATACATAAGAGTATCTTATTTTCTCATCTCACGCTCCACAACATAGCAAGTATGTGAATTTCCCAAAATGTCAAAAATATTCCTTCAAAGAGTTCACCATGAAAGTAAACAGTGTGCCTCTGAAATAGCAAAAACGCTCATAAGTCGATTGTAAATCTTACAAGCTTTTCATCTCCACGAGATCACAACAGAGTTTATTTATTGGAAGAGAAGAAATCCGTAGTTGGCAGAGATGTGCTTTTACAGCAAGGATAATGATATCTGCTTAATATAAACTCACAGACAGACTGTAACATTGTGTTTGTAAGGAAAGATTTTGATTTGACTTAAAAAAAAAATCATAAAATTGCAATAAAAGATAAGACTTCCAGTGGCTGTGCTTTAGAGGAGAGCTTTCATGCTTCAAAGCTGTTCTCTGCTCTCTGCCAGATGACTCCGTGTTCATGGACTCTGAAGAGGAAAGACAGGAGTACGTCCTAAATGATGTCGGACGAATCTACTACGGAACACAGAACCAGATTGGAGTGAGAACATGGAACTATGGACAGGTGGGTGGGCTGTGTGATCTTTAAGTGTTTGATGGACAGACTGAACAGCAGAAACTGACATGTTCTGTCCGCCTACCTCGTGTTTTTATCTCTTTTGGTTTCAGTTTGATGATGGGATTCTTGCCGCCTGCCTCTTTGTCCTGGAAAAGAGCGGAACTCCAGCATCCGGTTGGGGAGACCCAGTTAACGTGGTGCGAGTCATCTCAGCCATGGTGAGGCGACAACTGACTTACTGTCCTACATCCAGAGTTTCTCTTCATAGTCAGCCAAAGCATACAAAAAAATCTCTTGCTCAGAATGACATTTTAAACCATCCATCAACCCAACATGTGATTTAGCAGCATACTTGTAGCATTGTACATTGTCAATAATTCATTTCATCATCAATTTTGTATTATTATTATTATTATTTTTTAAGTTACAGGTATTTTAAAGATTTTCACAGTTTTGGTAAATTGCAGATAACTAGTAAAAACATTGTGTG
>OMNN01014360.1:0-14746 GCA_900302755.1 Chromis chromis
CCCATTCTGATCAAGCATCAACAGGATGCAGTGGAACAAGTTGGATTGACAGAGGCCCCACTGCACAAGCCAGAGTACCCAAAGGATCCACTGCCAACGTCCTGGTGCCAGACCCCATAGGACACCCTGAGAGGTTTAGAGCATTTTTGACCACATAAGGGGGACCAACACAATATTAGGCAGGTGGTCATAATGTTATGCCTGATCGGTGGGTGTATGTTTGAGTTAATTTGAACATTTGATTGTTGCTGTGAGACAAAATAAACATTCATAGGGGGAAAAAGTTTACAAAGACACATTGGAGAGATAAAAATCATCTCAAAAAAGAGGTGGTTAAGTATTTATTTTAGGGTAAACATTGCCAAATCTGTGGTAAAAATCAGTCATGTGGGGCCAAAACCAAGCAAATCTGTTCTCCATGTGGTGCATTATTTATCATAGGGTTAAGATTTTTTGGTTAATGGTGAATTTATGTTGTGGGAAATGTTGGAATTAAGGGTGGACAGCAGTGGTTGTAGTTTGGGCTGCAGGGAATTAATGTAAGTCAGTGAGGACAACAAGTGCGTAAGTAAAAGAGACAGACAGAAAACCAGAGAGACAGACGGTGGGAGCAGTCAGAGCAGCAGTTGTTCAACACTGATGGCGTTATTAATTCAGCAGCGCAGGTTACACGGCGGAGAAATCAGCATGTGATTGAGATGATAGCAGGCCGGGCCAAGACAACCTTGCGAACCAAGGTCAAGATGTAACAGTGATTGAACAGGCCGAGCCCCAAATATCCTCTTCAGCTTTTCAACAACAGACAGAGAAGCACAGCGAGGCGAAAAATAAAGCAAACATGCTGCTGAATGTGCAAAAACACAAACACCATGAAATGTCCCCTGCAAGGAACCTATTTTGTGTATGTTATGGGGGTGTTAACATGGATACTGCATGGTGTTTAGGCTGTTTTGGGCAGGATGGTCAGTCCTTATGGGGAATGAGGGAAATTACAACTGTATTATTTCAACTCAGGAAAGAATTTCACTGCAAAATCGCAACAGAAATTTCAATTAAAGGAATTCTGCAACATAAATGTCTACTTCAGTGTCTTCTCCAAAAGGTGTGAATGTGTGGATTCGGAGAAGGAAATAGAAAAGGAGAAAATTCGGACAAAAATTAAAAATAACAGAGTTACTGTTAGATTTTAAGAGCATATTGTAGCTCTCTATTACATGAAAGGGTTTTTTCCGCATAGATACATTTTTGGTGTCCCTCAAAGAGGTTTCAGGAAACTCAACATCCAGAGTCGGGCTTTCATGCTCTTTGGGCTGTTTATTCGTATTAATCGCCTTCTCCTGTGAAACCACCATGTAGCTACTGGAACAATAGGTGGCGGCATGCACCAATGTCAATTTATAGTCCACTAGCAAGAAAATGTGTAGATTTGTGTCAAATAAGGTAACACAGACGCATTTCACTGGCCTACCCCTGCAGGAAAATGCACCCCACCACATGGCAACAACATCAACCAATCAGGAACATCTTGAGGAACATGACAATGGCCCAAGATGTTGATTTGACCTCCAAACTTCCTAGACCCCATTCTGATCAAGCATCAACAGGATGCAGTGGAACAAGTTGGATTGACAGAGGCCCCACTGCACAAGCCAGAGTACCCAAAGGATCCACTGCCAACGTCCTGGTGCCAGACCCCATAGGACACCCTGAGAGGTCCTCTGGTCCATGCCCAATGGTTCAGAGCATTTTGGACCACATAAGGGGGACCAACACAATATTAGGCAGGTGGTCATAATGCTATGCCTGATCGGTGTATATCATGGTAGTCTTGAGTTTCCATTGACTTCTATAACTCTGATTTTTCTTTAATGAATCACTGAAACACATGTGTCTTTGTCACACAAAAAACAATCACACATGTTGGTTCTTCCATAGATTTATTATAGTTCTTCTGGAAATATGACAAAATCTGCTGGGTCAAAAATATATGTACAGAAATGCTAATATTTGCTAAAGCGTCCTTTGGCCATTTTCACCTCAACTAGGCACTTTCATTTCATTGGAAACTCAATACTGCCATGATACATATGGCATGCAAAATTTTGTTCACAACTGTATATGACAGCCACTATCAACTGTCTTTAACATGCCCCATTCATGTGAACACACAACTGCTTTGCATTTTTTGCATCACTGCAACTGTGCAACAACATTCAAGCAGCAGGAGACACATGTTTTTAGTGTTATTTGTTTGACAGTTTGTTTATCTGTAAGCAGGATTACACAAAAACTACAAATTCATAAAATCGATAAAACTTTGTGGAGAGGTGCAGCATGGCCGAGTAAATTTTGCTGCATATCCAGATCACTTTCTTTAAAATTTCAAGATTGGGAACTGGTCTTGGTGGAGGACTTGTTGGAGCCCTTCAAGTTAATTTAAAAAGTAACAGTGTGAGTAAACATGCATCTCACACTATGATGATTAAACTTTGCAAATAATCTGTGGTTCACATGCATGGGTGGAGATTTGTATGGATCACAGATAAACTATGATCCGTTTCACCACTATAAAGTACAGCTGACGTTGATGTTGATGCTTGAACATCATTAGTCTTGCAGTCATTAGTTCATATTACAAAGTGCTGGATGAAGTCAAATTATGAAGTCATGATGGTGATGAAAAGTCTTCAAAATCATTCCAATAGCATCATGGAAACTTATCAAATTTATTGGAAATGGATCCAATAACTGTCAAGTCATGTCAATCTCTTAGAAAATTATCAAAGTCATTAGGATTCTTTATGTGACGTTCATGATTGCCTATACAAAAATACACAACAATCCATCCAGTAATCCAAACAAAAGTAGTAGCCAGGCCGGCTGCCTGACATTTTCATCCCTTTATGCAGCTAATGTGGCTAAAATCCAGGAGCAGCTCTCTCCTGCTTCTAACCAATGTCTTCCTCCATTTGCTGTCAAGAAGAACAAAGTCTGTAACAATGGCCTCCTTCACCTAATAAACAGCCGCCCACAAAGCTGTATTTACACTTTTACCTTTTGAAGTCTAAATATCCACATCAGAGCCACTGGATTTTCGAGTGTTTACACTGTACTGCAGGGGGGAGAATCATTTTAGAGGGAATACTTAAACAGGAAAAACATTCTGCACTACCCATCACACTCTGCTGACACTCTATGCATAGGATGGATGCAGTGGTTTGGCCTGGGTGTAGGGTTCACCGGCTCAGCCCTTCCTGCCTTTGTTGGTCTTTGTTTAGGGTGGTGTGCCTTCATCAACCAGGGGTGCCCTTGTCCGTGACCCTTGCTCTACAGGCCTGTCCTGAAAGATCAGACCTTACGTTACACTTGAATGTCAGCTGTGTTTTGAGATATTTATTTGTAAATTGAGCAGAACATAGAGGAAGATATGTACCTGCTTTCATGAGTGTTATGAAGACTGGATGTTTTTTGAACAGAAGGTTGAGGTGGCTGCAACCCTGAGGGTCTTTAGGATTAGGGCTGAGAGGGCAGGTCTAAACCTGCTCCCTTACCTTCCATACAAGTAGAAAGAAAGGTCAGACAACTCCTGAAAAAACCACAGACTTTACAACACATGATCCACAAATACAGGTATGATTGAACAAATCATCTAATTACAATTCACTTACAATGACTTAACAAAGTAGAACACTTTTCTGATTGCCGTCATGCTGAAATATCTATGATTAAAGGGCAGAAGATCTTCCCCCTCACAGCTGCGATGACTGCATGGGTCCATGCAGAGGGCAGGAGGCTGCTTGACAGCAAGATCAAGGTCAGAGAGTTTGAGAAGGGAGAAGAGAAAGAAGGACACCGGGGCTCTTTTCAGGGATAATCTCTGCAACTAAAATGTGGAGTGACAAGCTTTCACGTGCCCAAAAGGCAAACAGCTCTCAGCATTCCAACATTGCAGACACATTGGTCTATTCAAAGCCAATGGCGACTCATCGCCTCGCTCATCCGGACTTGCAGGGGGGGATTTTGGAGAGGAATTGTCATGCAGGTTGAGAAGCCTCACCTGTCAGAGGTAGAAAAGGCCCTTTGGCCAGGAAACAAAGTGCATAACAAAATGTCACAGGACAGATGCTTCATATAGGATCTTAGCAGGAAAAATGCAGCTAACCCTTATTTAAGATTACACACAACAGCGCATGCTTGCTGAAATTATTATTTTGTGACACTAGCAAGAAAACACTGGTAGGAAACTTCTTGTTATTAACAAAAGATAATGAATGTATGCATTGCAGAAACAGACTCAAGCATCTTGCTAATCCTTATCTTTGTCTTAACTTCCTCGCTGCAGAAACCTATTAGTCTGGTTAATTTAAAATTCTATCCAGACTGCAGCTTTGTTTGGCATTATATTTGCATTATCTATATAAGGTTTGGACTGCACGGTGGCTCAGTTGTTAGCACCTCACAGCTAGAAGATACCCGGTTCGCGTTCCGGTTAGGACGCCTGGGATCTTTCTGTGTGGAGTTTGCATGTTCTCCCTGTGCACGCATGAGTTTTCACTGGGTTTTTCAGCTTCCTCCCACAGTCCAAAAAATGCTGAGGTTAACTGATTATTCTAAATTGTCCGTAGGTGTGAATGAGAGTGTGCTTGGTTGTCTGTCTCTATGTGTAGCCCTGTGATAGACTGGTCACCTGTTCAGGGTGTCCCCTGCCTTCACCCGAGTCGACTGGGATGGTCGACCCCCGCGCCCCTACAGAGGATTAAGCAGTGTATAGATAATGGATGGATATCAGGTTTGAATGAATGGGAAGACATTTTGGAAAATACAATTTTTGATTTCTTGCTGGGAGTTTAATAAAAAAGTTGACCTGTGCAGTAAAAGGCAACACAAGCAGCATTTTCTTGGTCTCCTTTGAGGTGCATTGAATCAAATCCAAGCCGTCCAGCTTATTGAAATAAAAGTCTAGTATTACTAAGTATCACTACAGCCCACAGTACCACTCATACCTGCTTGATATACAATTATCTTCAAGGAGATCAGAGATGTTGCATGCTTTGGGGGAATCTTGAGTGTGCTGTGGTTTATCTTGCAATCATGAGTGGTACTGTGGGCTATATTTAAGCATCATGTCATTTTATGATTAAAATGTCTTGAGAAAGGTCCTTGTAACTGAAACTTGCCAACAAATCAATGCAGAAGTGAAACGTTTGCACAGGAATTAACCCTGTGCTATAAATATGTAACTACAGCCAACACCCCTTGAGCTTAGCTTAGCTTAGCATAAAGACTGGTCAGTCTCTTTCAAAAGATTAAAAAAAGCCTACTAGCAATTCTAAAACTCAGTGATTAACATGTCATATCAGAAGGCTAGAATTTTCGGTCAGTTTCCATTCTTCATGGTACGCAGACTAAGGAAACATCTAACTCTTGACTAAAAAGTGAGTAAGCGTATGTCCCAGAATGTCGAGCTCTTGCATTAGGAGCTGTTGGAACTTTACAGAGAATGCAATGGGAAATCAACAAGCTGTGTATTCCCAAAATAAGTTTTTGGCTGTTGTTTCCAAGACAATCAAGCTCGAGACTACTGTATTGTTCAAAGATGTCACTTGGCAGCAGGCCTGTAAATCATATTCTGCTTAGTGAAAAGTCGACAGCCTGCTGATTTTCTTTTCAGAAAATGAGGGAGAATCCAATTGTTTTGCGCCTCCCTCCCCCCCTCCCTGTGCGGCTATCAGCGGCTCCCTGGAGAAGTGCTGGTTTCCGTAAACGTGATGTGGAGATGTTTCCTGTGGCAGGTCTGTCTGCTGCTGATTAGAGCCCATCCATCAGCTGGACCTCCTTGGAGCAGAGAGAAGGGCACTGGTCAAATCTGTCTCCCAAGTCCAGACCAGCCTCTAATCTAACAAGGCCGTGACAGATCCACGCCCTGCCCCTCCACTCTGGACGACGTGGTCCGATAAACCCGTCAGTTGGCGCTTATTTCAGGCAGGATGATTCACTGATTCAAAATTGGATGTCTGTATAAGTGAACACAATAAACAATATGGGAACCCGAGCCAAGTACAATTTGACACATCTCCAAGTGACTCTTATCTCGTACTTTGATCTGTATTATCATCATTCTAACTAGTCAGCTTTGACCGATTTACAATTTCGAGCGGCTGCCGAGAGGCTCCAAGAGGTCAGAGTGGCTTTTGTTCCTCTTTTGCAGACACGATCCTTCGTCAGCTCTGGCCTTAAGGCACTGATTGCTCTGTGCAGCAGTGCAGTGATTGTTCCTCCCCCTGTGGACCTCAATGCCACTCTTGGCTAAAGCACCCACAATAGCAGGATGACACCGGTCTAAAAACGGGCTGCCGCGCCTGCCCCCTGCTGTGTCCAGGCATTTGCCTCCACAGTCCCCATCACTTTCTTTGGGGTCCAGTTTAAAGCGTAAACAGGAGGTAGTGGAGTATCCTTCCAGGCAGAGGAAACCACACAGAGTCTGGAGACTGAACTCTCCTGTGGTCAGCTGGTCAACTGGGAGGCAGCGCTGCGAACTGTTGAGTCTGAGAAACTGTGTTACGCCTACGGTCTATTGTGTTAGACATTGTTTGTGGATAGATGTCAAAAACAGCGTGACCTTGCATGAGAACGAAGTTTTCCCCTTGTGTTGGCACACCTGAAGTGCCATTAATAAAAACAGGAGAAAACCCAGTGGGAATCAGATCAGGACATTAAGACATAAACAGGAAAGATTCCATTTAACAAGTGGACACCAGAGCAGTAAACGCCTCAGCTGGTCAGACCATCATGTGTGCTGCTCTCTCTGGACTAGAGGAACCTCTGTAACAAAAAAAACTCCCAGAGGTGATAAATTGTGCCTGCATGTGAAAACAGTGCTTTCCATATTCTTTCAACACCGTATAAATCAGCAGATACTGTTTTTTTATTAATGCAGACGTACAGTAGGTCACTCACATTAAAGCTGTTTGAAACCTCCTGTTTCAACACAAATTCCGACATAATAACCACATCAGGAGAAGGAACTTAGTAAAATTTATGCCACACTTTGACTTCACACTCAATGGCTTTTAAGGGCCCCTTCCAGGCATGCATTTGTATGGATGTAAAATTCCTCAGACGGCAGCAAGTGACGGAGCATCGTTGACCGTGCTCACCTCAACCCATCAGGCCACTGAACCTGAGGCAGACTTAGACAATGCACAGGTCAACAGGTCTACACTGCAATCACTACAGGCTACAGATTCCATCACTCAGGTTTGACCTCTGACCTTTGAGGGACTGTCTAAATGAGATCAATAAAAAAGGTGGAAACAGCACCAATACATCAGTCAAAAGACCAATTAAGTGGAACATGTACAATTTCAAAAAAGAAACATGACCAAGAATCAAAAGAAAGGCTGTTTGTTTGGTTTGAGCTAAATGCTAACATGCTGACAGTGACAATGCTGATGTTTAGGTTAATTTAGCACATTAGCGTGCAAACATTTATTAACATAGACTGCATATAAAAGACGGATGCAACTATGGTGACGTTACCCATTGGTTTGTAGACTACAGTTATGAAACCTCGATTTGAGAATTAGGCCACCGCCATCTTGCTCTTTTGAAACTAGATCTAACAACCAAAGCGGAGCTGATTGAGAACTCAAGGATATTAAACACAGTGATACTAACCTGTCAAGCACAAAGTAGCTCCAGCCTAAAACATACCCTGCTTTATTGTCTATTTTATTCTAAATGGGACCATCATTTACAAAATACAAAAAAAGTAAGCAAATTACAAAACAATGGATTCAAAAGGATTCCACCATCAATATCTGAACCAAATTTACTGATCATTCCATCTTTACTGTTTTAATAACAGCCTGCTGGTGGCAATTACCAAATTTATATTCTTGCATGGCCAAACTTCCACATCTCCACGATACTGTGTCAGTTCTGGAGCTCTGGCTGATGTCATTCTGCAGTCAGGGAGGAAAAATGCTTTGGTGTGTTTGTATTTCTTTAAACCAGTAACTTTTGTCCTGGGTGGTGCTAAGTCCAGGGTGCAGCAATGATGCCCCTACAAAATAGCAATGGGGGAATTGAATTTGTTGGGACAATTACACGTAATCATTAAAATGATTAATTCACATAAAAAAAAAGAAAATCTTTGGCAAATTTTTTTAACTTTAGACTGCTGCTTGGAGGTTGTGGTAGTTGTTTCCCATAGCATTTAATATTTTTAACTTAATAACACACAGATAGTAGAAAGAGAGGAGAAAGCTGCATGAAATGTGAAAAGGCAGACATATACCCGAAGTCTACTTCTGGTGAGCCAGACTTCAAAAGTCATAATTTGTGAACAATGAATGTTGTTACCAAATTCTATGCTAATCCATTGAATAGATGATGAGATGTTTCACACGATCAGTAAATGTTTGACCTGCTGGTGACCTGCTGCTACAGGAAAAGTCAAGAGATCACTAAATTAATCTTTTTGGCAACATAAATATCTGTTTTGAATTTTATGGCAATCCAGCTAATAATTGCAGCTGGATAGCTCAGTGAGTAACACCACAGACCTTGGCATGGGAGATCGGTGGTTCAAATCCTGGTCAGGGTGCAGGTATCCAGTGAGGACCCTTAGGCAAGGACCCTAATGCTGCCCCGCCTACCTACCTATGTACGTCGCTTTGGATAAAACCGTCTACTAAATTAAATTGTAATCTTGTAATAATTGTTGGCATATTTAAGCACAAGTCAGAGGATCACCAAAGCCTGTAGGATTCATCCTCTGGGGACTGTGAATGTCAGTACAAAAATTTGTTCAGTTGTTGAGACATTTTGGTTAACTGACATTACATTCAGATTCCAGTCTTGGGTTAATTTCCATGTGCGTGTGCAGCAGCACTAAAGCCAGCCAGACTTACATTACTCTTTGGCTCTTGATTAGAGTTTACCTTCTGGCAAGACCACAAACAGAATATGGGTCAGAAGAGTGACCCAGCACACTGGATGAACTTGGCCTCTTGGACTTGCTGTAATGAAGCAGCAGAAGACTGACAGTGGCTCTCAGAAAACATCTTGCTGCTCCGGCAGAGGAAAAGGGGACAGAGGAACTCAGGTCTTCCCAGCTGCACCGCTAAAGGGGGAAATGAGGCGCAGGCTTGGAAAGATTTATAGGCTTCATAATAAATTTCACAGGAAGGATTACAGCATTACATTGTAAGTGTGGATATAGTGGAGGAGGAGCAGGGAGCACTTGGCCCTGCCGGGGACAGTTCTGTTAATAGCCTGGCCACCGCCGCTGTTATTGTTCAGGAGACACTACACCAAGCAGACTCCTCTTTAGATCAGATACAAGTCTCAAAGGCAGACACTGAGATTTCCTCTCTGCCATCCAGCTGCTGCCTGTCATTACTGAGAGGCTCTGAAGTTACAGCCAGCTGCCCTTGCGGCTCAACCCACTATACTCTCACTACAGCCTTCCTTACAGCTTTTAATTGCGCACAAAATTCAATATTTGTTGACAAAAATAATTATTATATTTAAATTGCTCCGCAGTCTGTCTGTCTGGAGCTGCATGATAACAAATCTGACTTCACCAGAAAATACTGTGTCTTCTCACTGACTCCTCTTCTCCATACATTTCACCTTCCCATGCATAACTCTGAGGAGATTTTCCACATATCTCTCATTCCATTTCAGCGTCTATCTGACCTGCCTGGTCCGTGGACAGACACACCAAATTCCACAGCTAACAAGCACCATGGGGCAGAGAAGGAGGGAGGCCCGCTGACTTTCCAGAGGAACATCTTATCAAGCAAAATACCACCAGCATGAAATTAGCTACAAAGTTAGGTCGTTTAATCGTAAAATGCCGCTGATGCAAAGTTAATTTTTGATGATTAAACAACTCATGCACATTCCACACCACATGGAAATGTTGTACAACTTTGCAGCAGCTCTAGATGTTAACTGTAATTGCGGTTAAATTACTCAGAATCAAAAAACAAAATCTAGCATTAAAAGCTTCTAATTAAAGGCCCGGCTGTTACGGTCCAACAGCACTGTACATGCACAGAATGCCCTCTTCTTTTCTTTTGTTGCTCAGGCGTGGGTTGTCAGATCGCATGTATTCTGGCTGTGTGAGGGGAAGGCAGGCTCGGTGAAAGCTGCAGAAGCCAGTGGTGTGACCTGACGCTGGCCCCTGCCCTACACCCAATGGGAGTGAAGCTTCGTGGCAGGGTGCCATGGCTGACATGACAGCTCCTGCTGGGAGGGGAACAGACAAGGCACAGCTCACTTCTAATCCCCACCAGACTGGGTTTTTACCAGGCTGGTACCTCGTCTGCGATGCTGCACATCCTCACAGCACAGAACCTTGACGGAGGAAGAGCCCTGCTGAGCCTCGTACAGAATATATAGTGTGGTGAATGATGTATAGCCAGTGAAAAATGTCCATGGAAACACGGAGATATTTGCTCACGCTTTGCATGTGAGTTGGTAAATCGGTCATGTGTGCAGGACGTACATGCAGTGACATGCTTCAGATAGCATGCCATGTACACAAAACTTAAGATGTTGCCTTTGGGGCACAATGCCCAAAGCAAATACTGCAGATCTCTGAAGAGCTAAAGAAACAAGAGCAAGTCATTCAGGGGGCTCCCTGTAAGCAATTATCCTGGCATGCATACACACACACTCATACAAAGACTACGGTCAGTCGGTGGAGAACGGCTTGACTCCTCAGGCTCTGCTTCTTCAAACACACCCTCTTCCTGTTTTCATAAGGAGAAAACAGGAGTAGCAAAGGAGAGGAGGAGGAGAGACACAGCAGGGTGAAGGTGAGACTGAAGTATTATTACTCAGCAGGCAGGCAGAGGACAGAAACCTGCACAGTTCATTGTGTCTGGAGATAACAGGATTATTAGAGTTATTATTAATAGTCAATCTATTGTCATTTTTTTAAGCAAAAAATATCAAACGCTCTTGTTGTTCGTCTTAGTCATATAAACGTATTTTGCTAAAATGAGACATGATGTTCAAAGGGTGGGATCTGCAAAGGTTTGAGGTGATGATAAAAATGCAGAGCTAAATATATTTTGCATCAGCTGATCATGGTTAGCAGAGGTGAGCATGAGGAGCTTGCTGTCTGATATAAAAAAACAACTTCTGAAGACATAAATAGTGATAGTGGGCACAACTGAGGAAGACAAAAGAAAAACCTAACACGACTAGTGTCAAAGATATAAAATAGATGTTTTGGGAGGGGGAATTAAATGATGCAAAAATATCTCAAGGATAAGAGGAAGCAAGGGAAGGGATGAGTAAATCAATGCTATATGAGTGTGCACTGATAGGGTGACAGAGGCCATGAGCAAAACACATAACATAATGTCTGAGTCATGGTCCCAATGCACTCGAAGCCAAAGTTTGGATGTTCTAAGCTCATAGTTTTCCCACATAAAAGCGGAAAAAGAAAAAGAAACCAGTGCTGCCTTTAACCACTGGCTTTTATCCGCAGACACGAGGCGTGCAGAGAGTACGCCAACAACATCAAGTATTTTACAAAGCAGGGGAAATACCGGCACATAATTGCAGCAACATGAAAGGCTCCGTAAGTTCAAGTATACATATCAGAGCGGGTACAGTGTAAGATTTTTAATGCCCCACAGTGTAGGAAGTGAAAAAAAGAGGAACACATCAAAAGACTGTCACATCGCATCTCTGTTTTGCTAGTGTCTCGGGAAAAACTGTCCCTCTCTGACGAAGATTATTAGCTCCTCTCATAACAAAACAGTAGATTAGTCACGGTGTGAACCAGAAGAGCCACAGAGTCTCTTCCTGAACCTTGAGAAGTGTCACTACTGTTTTCCCAGTTGTGTTTTGTGGGTACTTTTCTCTTTTTTTTTTACTGTGGGGGAAATCCTGTCCACAGGAGGCTGCTGTAATGTAAAACTGTACACTGAAGCTCCAAACATGGGAGTAATCAGCAGAGTACAGTACGGTATTCAGAGGTGGGAATACTGTACAGGCTGGTCAGACTGCTCCTGTCGTCACACCAAGTGGATGCTGTGTTAGTATGACTTCCTGAGGGGCCCCTGGATTCTCTACAATCAGTCATAATCACACTTTCAGCTCAGCTCATATCTGAAAACATGCCAGAGACACAGTATCAGCTCATATGATGCAGTTCAGGTGGAGATTTTACACACAGCTCGCTGAAGGAATCCTGAGGAAGTGTAACAGAAGTACTGCACGGGATAAAAAGAGGGTTTCAGATTTTTCGTTTCATGAATGGTGCTGAATGTATGAACTTGGGAGCCGGCAGCAGCTCTGGAATAAAGGACCTGAGTGCATATTTCTTTTACTCCCCCTGCACCTTGTGACTTTTTCACCTCCGCTCAGAGGTGAGCAGGGCCTCCTGGTCTGACCATAGCAACCTCTCCCATGACATCAGAGTGATATCTGAAGCATGCAGGCCAGGGGAGGAGAGAGGTGGAGCCCCAGCTGGACCACTTCCACCTCGCCATCTGGGTCCAGGCCGTGCTACAAAGAACTAACACACGTGTGCTGCAGCCACCCATGGATCCATCCAACCAACACGGGATTATTCATACTTGAACGAGCTACTGTATTTTACACATTGTGGCCCATGTATGACTGTAGAACTAGAGGTAGCTGATGTGATTTTGCTAAACGGGGTCAGAGTTCATGTTGATGTAACTCTAAGTGGGATTTACAATAGTTAAAGGATACTTAACTGTGGCCAATTTAGTAAATCCTTTCAAGTATCAGATGACACAGGGCTAAATAGAATTGCTTTTTTCTCTCTGGAGTGAATGTTTTGCAAGTGAACGCAGCTTATACATGTCTGAAAACAGATGAGCTAGAAGAAGAAGCTTGTCTATTGGTTGTTCTCTAATTTATAGCTGATGAGCATGAGGCTGTTATAAGATGCAGGAGTTTGGAGGGGCTTTCCACAGTACCACTACCTCACTGTGCATAATTAAAAGCCTGCTTTTGTTGACCTCTGTCTCAAAATAATGGCAAATGATTACTTCAGGGTACCGTTCAGTATTAACAGCTTGCTTTCAGTATTGGCTCTGAACCGTCAGTTCCATTTCAACTGGGTAATAACGGCCATTTGTGCGTCATCTTGTCTCAAAGGACCTTTTGCCATCAGACATCAGTCCTCCAGCATAGCTTCTCCTGGGTGGCAAATTCCCTGTAAGATATAATTATTCACAGCAGGCCACGGTTAGTTTCATGCCTGTAAGATGCATGTCACCTGTTGTTCACGCAGCCAAACATCCATACCAGGCCCGGCTGCTCCCCCAACTCTTCCTGTGCCTACGTCTTTGATCAATAATTCTGTGGCTACCCGTCAGCCATCAATATGTGCAGAAGAGAGGGGCCCCATTGTCATCTAATTACAGGCCTACTGCTCTATGACTGAGCCAGTGCCTGGGCGAGTGTGATTAAAAGTCAGCTGGAGCATGCTAGCGGTTCTTTCAACTGGAACCAACAGCTTGGAAACACAGCGCAGCCAAACAAAGCTCTGTTCAGCACGCTCCGGCTGGGCCTGAGGTTTTAAGCGTTATTGGTGGTGACGTTCCTCTCGGATGGGGGTTCACAGAAGTTGGAAGTAACGTGATCAAGCACCTAATTTGTGATGAAATTGAGAGCACCTGTGACATCTGGAAGGGCTGAAGCTGATCGTATACGAGTTCATCTTTAGAGCCAGAGCAGCCAAACTGTTGGACAATAGCTTCATGAGAGGGACAGCGGCCGGTGAGGACACACGTGAGGAGCCAAGACCATTGTTTGTCTTGAATCAAGAAAAGGACAGCAAACACAATAGGATCTTGAGAGCTTGGATTAATATGCTTGCATGTCCATCTGGTTTTATACCTCCGTGCCGGCGATAACTGTGGCCAGAGGCATTATATTTTCAAATTGTTTGTCCATCCTGTTCTCATGAACTCAGGAGCGGCTGGACGGAATTTCTTCACATTTGGCAAAAACATTCACTTGGACTTGAGGATGAACTAATTAGAATTTGGTGGGCAAAGGTCAAAGGTGAAGGTCACAAAACACATTTGTGGCTGTAACTCAAGAATTCATGCTAATTATGACAAAAGTTTACACAAACATTCAATAGAATAAGATAACAAAAAGTTCAACTTCCCAGTGACATTATGTTGTTCTGCAAAAGCGCTTTGCCATTATTCATCGCCATAATTCAGGAACAGAAGAAGATTCCGATCATATTTTATGGTCAGATACTGAACTGGTGACACACCTTGCAACTATGGAGATTGTGTGGATCCTCTGTTCTGCCAGGTTAAATGTGTGTATCAAGCACATAAGGCTTTATGTACAGACTGACATATCCTCCGTAACGTCACCCTCAGCTTTCCTGATCAGTTTTGAAGCTCAATGTGAAGGCTCTGGCCATCGCCATCAGTGCTTGACTCTGCATAACTGCTGGCTAATCCAAAAATTAGGAAAGAGTTGGAGTGTGAATGGAGCAGAGGCAGGTCATGCCAACATCTCTGGGCCGTGGATTCTCCTGTGACAGTACCAAGTGATCATTTGAAGTACCGCACTTTGGCACTTCCATGCAGGTTTTTATGGTGAAGTCCACATTTTACAATTTGTAACTTCTTTCCATTAAAATCCATATTTGAGGCATTGTCTCCTGTCATGACTTCTTCCAACTTTACAACTTTAACTCTAACCGTATTTCTAGTTG
>OMNN01014431.1:1972-18658 GCA_900302755.1 Chromis chromis
ATCTAGATTTACAGATAAGTAATGTGAAATTCAGCAACCTTAAAGCCACCTTAAAGTTCTTACCTGACCTATATTACTTCTCTGTAGTGAAAATTACATCGCTTGCATTGAAATGTGCTTCATTTAAATCAGGTGAGGTTCAATTAAATGATAGAGATGAAGAAAGAAGGGAGTGAACCTTCATCTGCTTTGGTTAAATTAGGCTGCAAATGTACCTCTGTACATCTGATATCTAATGCACTGATTAAAGTGTAGGACGGGGATATGCCAAGGACATTTTTCTTCCTTTATTCTAATAACATATATTTAAGATTATCTAAACACTACTTTTACGGTAATGTTCAAAGCTGCATTCAGGGAGGGTGATTATTACCCATGCATTTGTTTCATACTTCTTTTTTTGTGTGTAACATCAAGATGTTGTAAGGAGAAAAGGCAGCACAACTACTTATCTAAGTACACTTAGTGGACAATATCCATCCATCCATCATCTATACACCGCTTAATCCTCTGTAGGGTCACGGTGGGGGGGCTATGTTGTTAAGGTTAGGGTTAGGGTTATCTCCGCTGACTCGGGCGAAGGCAGGGGACACCCTGGACAGGTCGCCAGCCTACACATAGAACCAACAACGAAGCACACTCGGACAATTTAGAATCATCAATTAACCTCAGCATGTCTCTGGACTGTGGGAGGAAGCCAGAGTACCCGATGAAAACCCACGCTGCACAGGGAGAACATGCAAACTCAGAAAGATCCCAGGCGTCCTAACCGGGACGCAAACCGGGGATCTTCTAGCTGTGAGGCAACGGTGCTAACAACTGCGCCACCGTGCAGCCCTAGTGGACAATATGCAGTATTTCATTGCTATTTAGTAGGCAGACTGCATTATTTGTCCCACAGAAAAGGTTCCTCACAGCCAGGGTTCACACAATATCTGGCCCGCCTATGCAGAATTATCATGTATTACACGCATGCATGTTGCAATCAGCTGGCTCTATCACATTCTGCTGCCTTCCAAACCCTCAGGGAGTCACCTGATCAGGTGGTCAAATGAGATACGTTGATTAGCACTGTAAAAAAAAACAAAAAACGGACGATTTGTCATGACAGCAACACAGTCTGAGGTATCGGCATGCAACCAATTTAATGGAGATTGTGTCATGAATCATATCTGTCGTCATTTAGGAGGATGTTGTCCAGGCTACTGGAAATGAACGGACAGGGTTCCTGACATCTATGGATCGGCGCAGGGATGCTTTATGGCTTCAGTGCCGTGTTAGAGCTTTTTAATATTTCCTTCTCTGGCAAAAGGCAGTGGTCCATTGGAGCTGAGCTGCATGGGCGGCAAGATTAATAGTCTTATCATGTGGCCAAGTGATTAGTGAGCTCTTAGTACTTATTACTCTGCATTATCACAGAATCCCCTGAGAGGCTTCTGTCAGCTGCAAGGTTGTGTTTGAGGCCCTCTAGATTACCACAATGCGGCATTGATTAATAGTGATGATATTAAAAGGAAAAACTAACCTAAAAAGTAAATAGCCTGTAAATCTTCCCAAATTGAATTCACTTGGATTCAGTCCCATTCGATTTAGGAAAGCGACGCAGACAAGAGGGATACAGCTGTGGGATCGTTTCTGTTTTGGCAAATAAATAGCTTTCTTTCAGCGCTGGTGTTGGTGGTGTGAAATGTGGTGATGATTTTAGGAGCTCACACCTGGAGCAGGCGCATAAAAAATTCAGGAGGATTTTTTTTATTAAAGAAAGAGGGCTCGCCGCATTATTCTCTTGAGGGGGCCGAGCTACATCGTCATGCTCCTGCTGAGTAACAGAGGTCCTTAAATTTCCTAATCAAGTTCTTTCTGTAGTACAAGACCAGGCAGTGATCCTCTGTGGCAGTAATACCTGACCTTTCTGGCTTGTAAAAGGCAAAGGATGTCTTCCTGAAGCTACTTACCACCAGCCGAACATATGCCTGAGCTGTGAGCACATCCCCAAAGACTGATGTTTGCTTTCAAGGCCGTTTCATTTGAATAACAGCAGCCTAAACAGGTACACTTTTATCAGTGCTTCAGCTTGTGGAGTAATATTTTACATTGATAACATATTAAATCTCACTGCAGTCTTGGAATAGCCTTAACACCAGCAGCCAGAAGGCAAAGCTTGCATTGTGTGGCTGCAAAGTTTATTGATTTAGAAAAATCAGATCCAATAATGTGCAAGCAGGACTGAAAAACTGACCGAGCATTCGATACCAACTTGAATGGTTGCCAGTTTCTGATATTTGATGCTGGAGACACATTTAGTTTGAATGTGTCTGCTTATAAACAAAAAGTATTGAGGTTCAATACCCAACACGGACATGATAAACAGTAAAAAATCCATTGGTTTAGCAAAAACGTGTTTGTTTGTTTTAATTTCTCTGCCACATATAATTTTTCAACCACTCAGATGGATCCACCACTGCTTTATTTGTTGCTCTGGAAGCGCTGCTCTACTGAGCTGAGGTTCCGGTCAACACGTGCCGCCATCACACCGACATGTATTTTAATGACTTTTGACTGGAAATAAATAAGCTTATCCAACACGAACCGTGCCGTAGCTCTCCAGATTAAATAAGATTTGCTTGTGTCCAGCCTCCAGGTGCCTTTACAGTACGGACCAGAGTGATTATCAGTTTAGGTGTGAGCTGCAAGCTTTCAGCTCAGTGATTATCTGCTGCATACAATTATTAGTAAATCTGCAACTGAATTGTAAGTAAACACACCCTGTAGCATATTATATAGCAGCTGTGCAATGTTGACAGCACTGCCAAGAAAGCACATTGCATTATTACCATAAAAACATACAAAAAAATGTGCATTTCATTACAGTATAGGAATAATCATGTATTGTGCAGCAGTTGTGCAGTGATTACAATGCAATGGACCATACATACTGAACAAATATAGACAACCATTCCTTTAATTAAGATTATTAACAATTAATGTGTGCTTTATACTTTAAATGTAGAACACCTAATTAAAACTGCTAACCATGGGTGGCTTCTAAAAGACTACATTATAGCACAGATAGTGCAGAATGTCAGTGAGCATCACTATACATCCACAATTAATAAATTACAACAATCAGATTCTAGTAATTATCCGCAATTAATTTATTAAACAATCCCAAGCACGTGTGATGCACCTTGATTTAACTTGATCAAGAGGAAACAGCTTACTGTTTGATGTAAGAGGCACTTCAAGTACAATGAACAACAGCACATTTCCCAAACCACAGGGGAGTCTGCAGGTGCTCTGAAGAGGGTTGAGGTGAGTGTTTTAGAGCAGACTCCCTCAGCGCTGCTTCTCAACATCCCACTGCTACATTCTTACTGATGTTCTCTGTCTCATCTCCTCTCGTGAAATTCCCTCCGAGGTTTCGGCAACTCCAAGCTGCCCCTTGTGGTAAACAGGCGGGCGAGAGAACAGGAATAAATAGTGGTTTTTCACCTTTAAGACCCCCTTTTCTCGGCTGTTATTTAAAATATTAGAAAGGGCACTGATGTCTGAGCAGTTATTTATTCTGGAAGTCAAAACAGACACAGCACAAGACGTTCTACCCTGAATCAGCTCTGTCGGCTGCTCAGCTTTTACTTTGGTTCTCACATTGATTCAATGTGATGCTGCAGGCAACTGAAATCGAAAATGTCTTTTTAGTTGAGCCGTCTTAAAATTTTATTCGATAAAAAACAAGTTTAAAAAGGGATGATTATTCCTCTGTAATTCGAAGGACAACTCATCTTTGTTTTCCCTTTTTAATCCTCATTTCAGGTTTTAAGCCACACTAGGGCCACAGTCAGTCCCATAGAGGAAAACCTGCCAACTTTGATTATTTATTGACTTTTCCGGCGCCACCGTGATTTTGACATTCATGATTTCGAGTGAAATCTTTCCCTAACTAATGGTTGAATTGACCTGATGATGGTGCTGGAAAATTCATTACAAATGTGACTCTTAAGCCCAGGGCTTTCATTCATGCCCAGATACCTGCATAACTAATGGTACTCTCATTAGCCTCAGCTGTAGCTTGCATTTATAGCTAATTAGCAAATGACAGAATCCTAAAACACAAAACTGTTGCACATGGTAAACATTATACTGCTAAATGCAAGCATATTAGCATTGTGGGCATGTCAGCATTCTGATGTTACCATTTAGCCCAAAGCACTGCTGTGCCTAAGAACAGCACCTCCTCACTGAGCTGCTCGCATGGCTGACGACTCTTAATCTTGTTGACTTAATGCCATGCCAAAATTCAAAAAGCCTCTTTGAATTTACATTTTTGCTGCTATAACAATATTCACACAAGCTGTGCCACATTATGATGCACATTTGTAAAAATGAATGATTGTATGACAGCAGCTTTAAATTTACAAAACTTAAAGAGCTTTTCTGGCTCTCAGAGAGACACATTATGCTTTGAAAGAACACAAGGAGCACCTGCTAACATCACTGTCTCAGCAGTTTCTGTGCTGAATGCTACAAAATGTTTCTTATAGCGTGATGAGCTTACATCAATATGTGTCAGTGACCATTGTAGTGACAATAGTGTCTGTACATCTTACATGTGTTTGTTGTAAGTGATAATTTTTGACAGCCGGTTTTTGGTTGAAAGGCACATCACTTGGTTCAGAACACAGGGCAGAGGTGATTGAAAGTGACAATATTATTTTCTGGCCTGGTCTTCCTCATGTGTAGTTCAGATCTCTGCTAAATCCTAATAAATGCTCAATGACAGGAGAAGATGAATTACCAGAATCGGTGCTTGGAGTAACAGCGTTTGAGCTACTTCAGCAGTGATGGAGTAATGAATTCACGACACGTTATGCCTCTACTCAATTTCCCACTTTTCTCACTGATTGAATTTGAAAGAATTTTTAACAAGTCCTCTGAAGGAAATGGAAAAGGGTTTATGTTTTTGTGGGTGTGTGTGTGTGTGTGAGCTTGTGTTTCGGGGATTCACTGCAGAGCATCCCTATTGCTTCCAATGCAAACACAATGTGGGCCTTCCGCCTTAGCCACCTGTTCAAAGCAAACATTGCCAAGGGAAGGCTGCCATATTCACCAGGGTGAAGGTAGGAGTGCTGACATGTATTTGGACTCATTCTGAACATATTGCATTTGGGTAAGGCATTTGATTATTTTTTATGGGATAGAATTTCATTATAAATATCATTTAACTGTGGAAAATTCCACACGCTGATTAAATGTTATCAAATTGCTTAATTATTAGGCGACAAGCCAGCAAATAAATGTGACCATATGAAATATCACAAGCACACAGGCTTAAGCTCTATTGATATCCTCTACTTAAGCTAAAGTGCCAATACACGTTTTATTACCAGTATCAAATGGAAAGGTGTTTTTTTCTAAATAAACATGGCTCCTGCAACTGATATAATATTCTATATTACATTTTTAGGTTACGGTTGCATTAGTGCATGAGGAGCAGTTTGTGGTGTCGTTCATTTTATTTTATTTGTTTCATACATTAGATATTGCCCTGTGTTTTCCAATCTATGAGTTGATCTGGGGAGTTATGAGCTGATTGATGGGGCACAGCAACTTCTCTTAATTTGTATGCACATTCTGGACTTTAATCTAACCTTTGCCTGTTCGTCATATATTGGTTAAACTCTATGGACCTTAATGTCCTTCACTGGGCATTGATTAAACCTTCAAAAACTAATTTAGAAGTTTCTACCACGAAAACAATCCCTTCCCGTGACTTAGATGTAACTCTATACAACAACTTCCTTTAAAATGTGTGGATCTATGAAGTCCCCTATCTACACCCACCTGTCTGCTGCTTGCTGCAGCTTAAGCACAGCAGCTCACCTACATCTCTGCTCAAATCCTGTAAAGCTAATCTACATTATCCAATAGCAAGTTGTAATATTGGAGTAACACATCCATACATGGTGTGCACATGGGACACTGCAGTTTCAAGGTGGAAATGCTCAGCCATGGTGTTGACTCCTTATTTTACTCATTTTCTGTATTCTTGTATATAAAATACACCATATGGACATGCTAAGGAAGAAAAAAACCCACTTGTTTTTCACCGTACAAGGACTTAAAGTCACTTAGATAACCAAACACCAGACATGTGACGAGTGATCCTAACTGGACCCAACCCTTTTTCAAGGAGTTTACAAGCCATAAATAAATGGTAACTAGTGGTTTAACCTTACAGCCTTAATACCTTAAACGTATTTTAAATGTTCTCTATAGTGGTGAACTTGGTCACAGAGGGGTAAAAGTACAACATATATCCCTCTGATATGTAGTTGAGCATTAGTACAAGTTGATATGAAATAGAAGCACCAAGAAAACAAGTAACTCAAAACAATACTTTGTTATTCTTGAATTTGAAGGAAATTCAGCAACTTTAACAACTTGCCACGGATGGCGTCAAGAGAGTTAAACTGATGAAACTGATGTACCCCTGTGAAAGGAGCAGTGAAATGATAATAATAATGACTTAGCTGGTTGTGGGGAGGATTGCAGCCCCTAAAATCAACTCTGTGGTGAAACCCATTTCATTTCATCCTCTCCCTGCAGGGTGAACCATTTGGCCTATCGGGGGTTTAAGATAAGACAGGGCTAGCTTATCACAGTCAACGATAACTGAAGAAACGAACGACAACGGGGATTTGCGAATACTCTTTCTGTACCTGTCCCTCCCCCGCGCTCCCTCCCTCCCTCACCCCATATCCCCTTTTTTTTTTTTTTTTCACACAGAACGTGCTGCTGCGGCTTTGAACTGCTGCTCTCACGCTGCAAAGTGGAACTCAAGAGACATAGTGTCCCATTTGAAGAGGTCATTTATTTGTACGGCATGAAATGAGGTGAAGATTAATAGCTACACTAGATATATCCGAGCGAGAGATTAGTCAAAGGCTTTGTCTGAATACTACGGTGTCAGCAAAAAGGTCAGCAGGTACCACGTATCCATTTAACATCATTATGTTTACTTCCTACGCAGTTTCTGCTTAATATTGTGTGAATCAGTCTTGCTCCGTGTTTATATAACAGAAAATGAAAATGATATGCATTGCAAATCTCCACCGCCAGCTTGTTCTAACTTTTGTTGTGCCGCAGTTTGAGTTCTGGGGGATTTTACGCTTTGTATCATTTAAACATCTGTGTGTTTGAGCTTTCCTCATTACTCCTGGTTTAATGTGATATATACCCTTTCAAAAGGCCACACTCCCTCCATCCATCATCTGCAGCCAAGGTTGTTCAACCCATTCTGATTACAGCAGTCAAGCCTTTACTGTGAAGAGAGAAAAGTGCAACATTTGACTGATTGGACAATGCAGTTCACATAAATTCACTAAACATTTGTTATTTCCGGCCGCGCAGTGAAATCCAACAAAAATAGTCCATCACTCAAGGCAGTCGTATTCATTTCTACACAGAGTTTTGTGCTTTTGATGATCACACGGCATCAAAATATGGCCCTTAGAAAAATAAAGAAACTTCTAAAACGAACAGAGTGCTCTCTAAAAAGGCAGAGGGTTCTTTGAGGAACATTTTTCCATTCCTTTTTTTCCTCATATAAGCATGATTATGTGAGTAAATTTGGAGCAGTGCCAGGCGGATAGCAAAAAATTGGCACCGCACTCTCGTACCCGCCCAGAGAAATTTCAAAGTAATCACAGCCGATCTGTTATAATTACAGCTGTGATATCTGTCTGTGACTTCATAACTGTCTCTTTGGAAATCCATTGCCATGCAGATTTGTAATGGAAAGTGCTCACAAATATAAATACAATCTCACTCCTGGCCTAATATCTGAGTGGTACATATTTTAAACATCAAAAATAGTTCTGCTCTTCAAATGGTTTTAAGGCTGCAAGTATGTATTTAATTAGTTCTAGATACACATACTGAACTAGGTTATGTCTCTGTAGGAGGGTCTTGTTTCATGTTTAGCTGATTTTCTCTCTATTTTCTCTATTTCTTTCTATCATGATTTCATATTAATACCAGTCCAAGCATAATTGAAATATTTTTTTATCCTCGGTAGAGTTTTCTTTCTTCATCTCACTGCTGGTGGGACAGTAAATGGTTTCTGCTGCGAACAGAAGACAGTCAGAAGAAGCATGCTGCTTTTTAGGAGAACTTGAAAACTATGGTATTTAATTAGTCTTAAAACCGATGCACACAGAAAACCAGGCGTGTGCATGTGATTAACGTGCAGGGAACAGTATCTGTCAGTGAAAAACAATTATGCTCTGCGAGAGCACAAAGCAGTGTTCGCAGAATCATAGACTGTATGAGAAAGATGGACGTAGTGACCATGATGCCACCAACTGGCGTAAAGTTTTGTGTTGTGACATAACAGATGTGCTGTGGATTTGACCGGAGAACCCAACGACACTATTGTGATATGGTAGCAATCTGTCAATCACAAGGTAGTCCCAGTCTAAAACATTCTCTGCTTCATTGTCTATTTTCCTCAAAATGAAACCATAATTTAATAAAATAAACATCATGCTGTATTGGAGAAGTCCTGAACCTAGCGATCGATACTATAAACTCATGAGGAAAATCTTTACGGAGCAGTGGGATCATTTTCTCATTGACTTTATATACCGTCAGACTTCTTTTTGCAACCTTTTTGCTGTTAAAAAGAATGCAGGTTTTAAGCGCTTCCACCTTGGCTCCACTTGACAGACCTGAAGGCTATATCCATATACTGTCTGTGGAGGAGAAGCACAATTTCGAGGGAATGTTTCTGCTCTACAAGCATGATACCACAAGCACAGGACAGTGACAAGCATTAACTTGACCCTCCCTGTGAAATCGCAACTACTTGACACTCTCCTGGTTGCCAGGTTGACTTTGGAGGCAGGGACAGTGGGTGATATCTGGGTTTACTTTGCTTATCATTGTTATATGAGTTGTGTTGGCTGCTGCAGATACTGAAGAATTAACCAAATTCTGTTGAACGCCAACAGTTTGTTTTTCTTATTGTCTGTCCAATATGGTGGACCACTGCCAGCCCCTACAGTTGGCTAGAGTAATAAAAGGTACCTCCTTCAAGGTAAAGTGAAAAACTGTACTTAACATGTCAACATGTTGTTTTTCACTGGTTATAAAATAAAGGACGATATTAGCGACTAAACAGTTAATTTAAAATGCAAGACACTTGTGCTCAAAAAGAAAGGATTCATACTCAATGAAGGACCTAGGATCCCTAATCCTTCACTATACATACCAGTGAGCAGTAATTCCTATCATGTCTCTGGGGTTCATCAGGTGGAAACCTCTCTTCAATGGTGTTTCGCCTACTTAGTCCCACGACACCTCCAGGAGGCTACCATACTACTACAGCTTTAGCTACTGTTAAATGCTACAATGCTACCATAGGCCTAGATGCCACACACAACTGCTAAGTGCTAATGCAAGAAGCCAAAAAGAAATAAAATAAAACGGGAGAACAAATGGAAAAACAAGACAAACCTCAACACAAACTCACCTGGCTGGCCGCATGGTCCCAAAGAAAGACTCTAGCAGGCCACACCCCCACCTTATATACACTTCCTCTTCCTGGATCTCTGCCTATTGGGAGAAGGAAGATGGGGCGGGGAAAGCACAATGTAAACAAAATGTAATAAACATCAGTAGTCACATCATAAAGGGGTCATCATCAGCATCATTTAGGTGAAACATGCTTTTTTTTTAAATAGGCTAGAGGGTGGTGGTGTAAAGTAACTCAGTGTGTTCACACAAGTACTGTAATGAAATACGTAGGGTATTTGTCCTGGTACTTAAAACTTCTACCTTTATTTTTCTCAGTTTTACTCTACATGCAATTAATAATACAACATATAATCAGGAAATAGCTTATGGTGCAAAATTGTTAGACAGTCCCACAGTAATTACTTAATATTTGATTTAGATGAAACATTATTGATCCCCAGGGAAAAATTAGCAATATACCAAGCAGTAAATATTAAAATCAGATTCACCTTCACCATCTGCAACTTAAAAGAAGCCAACACACTCACGCATCAGTGACTATAATCCAATTATGTAATATTCTAAAATGGAGGTGGATTAGTACTTTATTTCTTTTGGTTCTTTAAATGTATTTTGTTGCTAACACCGTTGGACGTTTATTTAAGAAACAAAAGAAATACTTACTTGTAGTGCCATTTCTACACTGTGGTATTGTTACTTCTTCCACCACTGTCAGAGGGCCGGAGACAGGCCAGAGACCGGGTGTTCAAAGTGCCCAATCAAAGGAGCAGCGTTATTAGCCACTGTCCTTGGCTCCAGAGTATCAGATGTCAACTTGACGAGTGAGCGACTGAGTGTGGAGCAGCTGTGAGCACTCAGGGGAGGGTCGAGCAAGCGCTCGTCACGGTACTGTGCTTGTGGGACCACATTTATGCACGAGGAGCAGAAACGGTCCCTCATGAGTATGCTTCCCCACTCACAGACACTGTTCTGTGCACTCGCGGAGAAGAAATGCCCCCTTGAGAGGATGGTTTTCCACTTGATGACGCTGTTCTTTGTGCTCGTATCACGTCCTCACACCTAGTTACTGTGTGCATTAGTTTTGAGAATAGCTAAATATGATAGAAAACACATTTAACCAAGAGTAAAAATATGGTCTTTTAATGGCTCAAAACTAACTGATTTAAAAGTTTGCATCTGCTTGTTAAAAAACAAAAGGTAAAAAAAATGTCTTGGCCTTTTTCCTTTTTTGTATGAGCTGGCCACGTTGAGTCCAGGAGAAGTGAATCAGTTAAATAAAGCCTTAAAATGTTCATATTGAACGACTGACTTTGTGTTCATTCATATTTTTAACTTATTTGATTTTGGCTTTAGGCATTTCTCTTGGACATTGAATATTTGTACTAAATGAGCAAAAAGTCTTGCTAAACTTTGTCTATTGTCCAGACTAGATAATCAAACTTTGAAGCTGCTCTCGCTCCCATACTGTTTCTCCTCATTCAGCAGTGTGTAATGCATCTTGCCAAATCCGCTCCTGTATCTTTTCTTTTGGACTGGCAGCAGCTATAGTTGAAAAAGTTCTGGTGGAAAGAGGTGCACGTCTGTCAGAGCTACAGCTGCTGTTGACCTCAGTCCCACAGCTCTCACTGTGTTTATATTTTAGACAACAGAGGCAGCTGCAACTTCTACCTGTTTGAAAGCACTTTAGCAGTCTGTCAGATTAGACAGAGGTGTTTCCCTGGGAACAGAAGCAAACAACATAACAAGTGCAACTGAAAACAGCCTTGAAAACAATACCTGACAACACAATCTCTTAGATTGTATCACACAATCTTCCTCAGCAGATTAAGTTAGCCCAGCTGTCAGAGATTTATAGATTTCCTGTTTTGGGAGATTATGAAAATACTGCTTTTCCATATTGGTTTAAAATCCCCTCTCTAGTTGTTTAGTTGTTGATTTAAACACTAAAAACTTATATGTGTGAGTTGGAGTTACATATTTAAAAGTTTTTTGAGAATGAGAAATACTCCCTCCTTCTCCTAAAATGGCTCAGATGTAACGCTTCTCCATTGCTTTCTCTAAAATGTGCAGATCTACGAAGCTGTTGCCTCCCTCTCGACTCACCCCTACCTGCTGGCTGCAGCTGGAGCACACCGGCTCACCTAAGCTGCCTAAACACTGTAAATCTGCTCTACACTACGCAATGGGAAGTTGTAATATTGGAGTAATTTAGCTGCCCCTGTTTAAACTGGGGCTGCACAGTGGCTCAGTTGTTAGCATCGTTGCCTCACAGCTAGAAGATCCCCGGTTCGCGTCCCGATTAGGACGCTTGGGATCTTTCTGTGTGGAGTTTGCATGTTCTCCCTGTACAGCGTGGGCTTTCAGCTTGTTCTCCGGCTTCCTCCCACAGTCTAAAAACATGCTGAGGTTAATTGATTATTGTCCGTAGGTGTGAATGAGAGTGTGCTTAGTTGTCTGTCTCTCTGTGTAGCCCTGTGATAGACTGGCATCCTGTCCAGGGTGTCCCCTGTCTTCGCCTGAGTCGGCTGGGATAGGCTCCAGCCCCCCCGCGACCCTACAGAGGATTAAGCGGTATATAGATAATGGATGGATGGATGTTTAAACTGGAAACTGAAGCAGCATAATGATACAGAAAGACCCATTCTGCACATTGACATGATTGGTTCCTTAAGTTTGTTATGTGTGAAACCCCAGAAGTCTGAATCTGTATATTATGTCGAAGTTTCAAGGTGGGGAAACTCAGGCATGGCTTTGACTGCTTATTTCGCTTAAGATATGTTTTCCAGAATATAAAAAACATCATATGGGCATGTTAACAGGGTAAAAGGAAAACTTGAATTTCACTGGAAGATCTTTATGTTATCTTTAACTTGATTTATTTTGAAGAATGGAAATTCATCCTTGACCATGGAAATATTACTTGACAAAACAATCTCACTACAAGGTAAATGGTATTGGTGACATGTGGGTGGAGACACAGTATAATCTTTTTTCAGGGCCTTTCCATTTCAATGTGAAAGGCACCAAAAGAAATATAGAGATGAGAATAATCATATTCCGTGTAACGTATTTGCAAAAGGCAGTGTGTCAGTGTAGTAAATACTAATGGTTAAAAGCAAAAAAAAAAAAAAGATCTTTTAGAAAAGAAAAAAATACTTTTATTTTTTGCCCAAAGCAGAGGTACAGATTAGGATCTCTTGAGCTCAGTGCTCAGTTTTGAGAGCAGACTTTCTGTACAGCAAACTGTGTTGACCTCACATTTTTGATCCTGTGCTACCTTAGTCATATGGAGTTTGGCCATTGGTTCTCTTATCCAATTTGTTATGACAGCAGGTTAGCTGTGGTCGGAGTACAAATTGTGACCTCGTCTGCTCGGGGCAAGTGGCAACACTTTCATCGAAATTAGCTGAATTTTTCTTTGGGAGGTACTGAGCTATAAAACCTGGGTGGCTGCAGCTTACTAGGTGAACTGTATGTGCTGGCAATTTCAGGAATCTGTGTGTTTGCAAGTCTGTATCCATAGACAGGCAGTTTTTAACGTGTTTAACAGAGGAAATGACTGTATTTTTTATCTATCACAGCAACATTTTGCTCAAAGGTTTTTCCATGGAGGTTATACAGTCAGGTCTTTGGTCATTTTTTATGTTATGTTGTGATTTTTGAGCTGTCACTATCATGTACTGTCGGCCTAGCAGCTGTCGCAACCTCAGAATGTAATGTCAGAGCTCATGTCTTTGCCTCCAAGAAGCTATATAAGTTGATTTAGTTTTATCTCCGCTTTGGTTCCTTTGGTGATTAACTTCACACTCGTCAGGCTCCTTCAAAGGTCTACTATGATGAAACTAAATTGATAACACAAGTTACTTTCTGGGGTCAACACTAGTCACACTGGCAGCAGGCAGTTTAGGTGTCATAGATGCAATATTATATGATGCTCTGTGATCGTTTTGGCTTTAATACTGAGCAAATATGTTATTTTTTCTCAACAAACTAAAATGTATTATTCTAAAATTCTAAACCAGACTATTCAGGTGAAGTATGCAACGCGCCGTTCTTTTCCCAAAATACAATGCTCTCAACCTCGAATTTGTACTGTTTTGCCAAATGTCAGACAAACAAAGCACGCAGAAAGCTAATTTTAATTCACAGACTGCTCTCTCTGTTATGCTGAGTGTATAACTCAAAGTGAAGGAGTACACAAAATTATGTGTGAAGGACACTTCACATCGAAATCATTCACTAAACACCTTGAACTTTCCGATAGTTAAATAACTTTGTATACAGCCAAAGCACTGCCAAATGCAACGTCAGTTCAAAGAGCTGTGCCTTGGGCAAATGTTTAACAAAAATACGAGGAAGAATGCATGCAGGGTGCCAGGTTGGTGTTTATTGATTGCACATCCATAGCCTTTGGTTCCTCGAGTGTTGCTCCACTTCAGCTTATCATGCTGCCTTTGACATACATTATCTTTTTTTCCTCTCATAATGCATAATTTTTTTTGTACATGAAAGCTGAAAGTTGCAGCAGCTTAAAAGCCGTAGGAGTAAGATAGGAAAGAAAAAAGTGCAAAGTTTATTACATTTTATTCATTTTTCCTCTGTTTTATCATGTCTATTTTTGCAATTACATGGAAATCTCCAGAGATGTTGCAATCACTGAAGCTCTAGGTTATTATTACACATTAAAGGTGGCATATAGGCTCATGGTTGAGGTCAGGTAGCTGTCAGAGGGAACATGAAAAGATAACAAAGGCTAACACAGTCTTTTGTTTAGGCCTCATTCACCACTTTATGGTAGCTTTGCTCCTACTTTGTTTCCTCTGTCATTATGGAGTACATTTTCTATTTGAAAAATGTCTTGCACCACCTTGTGCTTTATTCATTTAGTCGCACAGTATATCTCTGCCATGATGAGGTTGTTAGTGAAAACATCTGTCACCTGTGCAGTCGGAGCACATTTCCATTCCACGTGGCAATCATGGTTTCAGTTGATACCAGGTTTGTGTGTCTGAATGCTTTTTTTCTCTCAAACTTTCTCTCTTTTTCTCATTCTGTTCACTTTTTGTTTTACTTCAATTCCACCAGTGTCTGCATGGTCGAGGGGTTTCTAACACTGCCAAAGCACATGACATATAATGAATTAAATTCGCTACTCTCTGACTCGCTCCCTCACTTCTCTGTCTTTCTCTTTTTCGCCATTTATTCCACTAACTGAGGTCTAGGCAATCGGTGTCTACAATGCCACCTGACTAAGAAGCAGATGCTGTCAGCTTCTCTGTCTTAGTCTGGCTTACCGGATGTAATGAGTGGGTACAACTCTGCCATTTTCCACTAATATCTCATTCACTTCCGCTTCCACTATCTCCTGTTGCTGTTGGACTGGGAGCACCATCACTGCATCCTGGGCAAGACAATGGTGATGTAAACAAGCAGAATGATAATGGACGCAGCCAGACCATTTTCCAGCACTGACACAGTGTTGTGGAGATGGGTTTTGCCATGCAAAACTAATTCTACCATAGCACTAGGACTGCTATAATTACTATTTGTTATGAACTGACCTATTTTATTCACTACGGCATAACAATTTTTTTTTTTTTCAGTTTATAGAGTATCCGAATTCTGGATGGAAATGGAAAATTTCCCAGAACCTGTTTTTGTTTTAAAGTGCTTGTTTTGTTCCAACGACAGTCTAATTCCAAAATTATTTAATTTAAAAAAAAAAAAAAAAAAAAAGATTAAGCAGAAAAAAACTAAACAGGCTCAGTAATTATTAGATATTTTAGCTGCATAAATGACTTTAAGGGGCTCGGTGTCGTACAAACAGCGATAGTTGCTTTTATACCGTAGACATGTAATGTGTATTTTCTTGTGTTCTAAGAAACATGTCTGGTTTTAGAAATTAAAATGAAGCTTAAGTTGCATGTTTACTAGCTGGCAGGTATCTTCTTACCTGCTGTTGTTGGTGCATTGTTGCAAATATTGGCACATTACTGCCACCTGTAGATCAGTATGTGTATACTCATAAACAAAACGGGGACTCATTTTTAGACAAACAGCTCTTTAAAAATGATGATTGGAATTGTCAGTGTTAATTGTGCCATTGATAGGCGAATCATTTCAGTTCTACTAACTCGAGTGCATATTTATTAAGTTGTCTTACTCAAGTTTTGTTGCAGCTCATCTGATCCGAGTCATTTAACATTTAGTGTCTGCAGATACCAAATCCCAGTCCAATACCATTTTCCTAGATTATACACACTTGAATACTCAGATTGAATATTTTACAAGTGGCTGTTGGATTGCATTCAACAACAACAAAAATTCTAATTTTCCATCCCTACCATCCTGCAACAAATTATGCTCTCCCTTTATGACACCTGTGTCTCAGAGGATATAGCAAATGATTGGACTTAGGTTCATGCTCAATAAAGAGGATACCAATCAGTTTAAAACATGCCGTACACAGGCCCATTTCTAATGTCTGAGATCAGATCAGGACATCCCTATTTATCATCACTTCTCATGTTGTGTGTGTGTGTGTGTGTTTCTGATTCTTTCCAGGGAGTTTGGGAGATGGAAGGTGAACAACTTGGCAGTGGAAAGGAGAGATTTCCTGGAGTCTCCTTTACCTCTGACTCCTGAGTTCATCAGGAACATTCGACTCCTGGGCCGCAGGCCCGCCACCCAGATGATCACTGACAATCTGATCAGGAAATATGGAACTCACTTCCTGTTGTCAGCTACACTGGGAGGTAAAGGAAAACACTGTTGCTTTAATGTATATAAGATGACTGCATTATATATCTTTATGGTTGCATACATAAACCTATTTACTAACTGAACCTATTGGAATAAACTGGCCTGACTCGTTCACTTAGTCTCGCACTTGCATAAATGCAACTCATAATAACAGCAGTGACAGATTCAGAAGACATTGATTTTTGGAACAATGGTTTCCTGATTTCAAACAGATGCATCCTTCACATTTCTGGAGAGCATCCATCAATTTTTGCAAGTGAAATGAAAATTGTTGCTGGCAGATTTTATCAGATGTAACTATCTAGGCAATTAGGATCAATTCTGTGAGTTGTTTGAAACTGTCTTTGGCTGATTTTAATATCTCTGATTGACTTTGTTGGAAATAAG
>OMNN01014434.1:2136-23549 GCA_900302755.1 Chromis chromis
GGGCGGTAGCAGCAGCAGCAGCAGCTCTACATACTATAGATATATTACAGATTTTTAAATGAAGAGACATTTAGGGGTTTGCTGCTCTATCTTAAGATAAAAACAGGGTTTTCGTGTAAATGAGAGGCCAAACCGCGTTGAAATATCTGCGTTTTCCCTTCGTGTAAACAGGGTCTTAGAAATGTGAGACATGTGGGAACATAGGGCCTAATTTTCAAAATTTTCTGTGAAAAAAAGAAATCTTACAAATGTGGGAACATAGGACTGTGGAACCATTGGGTTGTGGGAACATAGGGCTGACCCCAGATTTTTAAGCTTAGTTTTGGTAAATTTTCCCAGATGAAACCAAAAGTCACACATGATTAGTATCAAGTAGCGCTGGAAAGTAGAAAATCCGATGATGTATTCTGTTGTTACATTTTCTTAGCTCTGTGACATGGTATCATTTTGGTCATTTAAAAAAAAAAAAGATAACATGCCATTCAAACCCGCTGGCTGGTTTTGTGTTTCAGAGGGTTTAAGCATTTGAATGATGGATTATAAAATGGCAGCATTTGAAGTGCAATTTACATATTACAAAACAACAACATAGAATTGTTCTTTAAATTTACATTTCATGACTATGCTGGATGTAAAGGATAAATTAAAAGGAGACTAAACACTTTCACATTCACTCTGTCTCTGTGTAAACAACAGCAAAGTCAAACTTTTGTTTTTAATGAAAATCAAAAAAGTAGAATTGACGCTCGTGGTGTCTAGTACTTCCTTTTTTGAAGCGGTTAGTAAGCTGTAGAGTCGGTCAACTCCGAAACTTCCTGAAACAACAGAACCTGGAAGTAGGATTTAAATTTAGTGCCTGGTTCCTCCTGCCAAAACGCAGTTTGAGTTCCAGACATCCTCAACAGGTTCTTGGTCCCCTGAGAAAGTTGATGTGGTGAAAAAGTGCTAAAAATACAATGATTGCATTTATCTACTGTGTTGTATAAGTCTGTCTTTATAATGAAGCATATGGTACTGTGTGTTAAATGTATTTAATGGCAAACTTCAGTGGTGGACATGAGAACACTTTTCTGGGCTGCACCTTAGTCTGAAAACAGCTTTCCCACTTTCATAAAGGTAGTGAAATCTCAGAGAAAACTACCTCTGGTACAAAAACCTCTTTTCGCTCAGGTCAAGTATGCTCTTGGGCTGTAGTTTCACACTCCTCCTGTCTCTCTTGTAGCTGGTGATGGAGTACTGCTTGGGTTCAGCTTCTGACCTCTTAGAAGGTGAGTAGAAAATGACAGAAGCAGATGAGTAATTACAAAACACTGATGAGTTAATTACATCTTTCAGTTATTCACTCAAACAATGCCTGATATCCCCTAATATCTCTCTTTACCCAGTTCACAAGAAACCCCTGCAGGAAGTGGAAATAGCCGCCATAACCCATGGTGCATTGCAGGGATTGGTGTATCTTCACTCTCACAACATGATTCACAGGTAACCCCCGTTTCTTTTCTCACTATCTGTATCTGTTCTGCTCTCCTCCCCCACACTTCTGACAAGAGACAAAACAAATACAGGGGAGAAAGCACAAACTGTGCTGCCTGTGATAAGCTTATGCAATGGTGTTTGTGCTCTCACACTGTGCAGCAACACATTTCAGTGCATCTTGCGACTCCCCAGCCTCCAACAATGCATTTTCTCTTTCTATTTGTTTTGTCATCCTCACGTTTTTCCTGACTGGTCATTTTCCCTATCTGATCATTTCTCTCTCTCAGGGATGTGAAGGCAGGAAACATCTTGCTAACAGAGCCGGGTCAGGTCAAACTGGGAGATTTTGGCTCTGCCTCCATAGTCGCTCCAGCCAACTCCTTCGTGGGAACACCTTACTGGTAAAAAATGAAACTTTTTACTCATATCATCGTCCTCCTTGTCATTAGATTATGGTTTTAGAAAATTTTGATTCACAAGAAGTAATCAAATTATGACCTTTTACCTCATCAGTGTTCATCAATTGTGCCAAACAAACTTTTACCAAATAAAGGTCCATGCTAGGGCAAAAACTGACTTTGTGATATTTAGTATGTCTTCGATATATAACTATTTGAAAAAGGAATTTTAACCAGATGGGAAGAAATTATCATTCTAGAGGGATTGGGGTAATTTTGTAGGGGAATGCATCTGCATAGAAAATAAAAATAAAAAAACATTTAAAAGCTGAAGATAGACTTAAAAAAGACACTTTTTTCTTAGTTGGAGGTACTTGAATCCCTCCCTCTTATGTTGTAACATGGATATGACTTTGTACTCGTCATATAAACCTTTGTGTAGCTGCTTCAAATGGTCAACAGGTTGTGTTGCCTCGTGTAGTGGCAACAGTTGCAAGACACTGCAGACAGAGTAAGTGTTTTTGGTCAACACCATCCTATCGTAGCTGAAATATTTCCATACAACTGACTAAGGCTGCAATAAAAATTGGCCACATTGATAATCACAACTATTTTGATAAACATTTAGATCACAATTGGCTTATATATCACAATTAAGTTTTAGATTAGGTTAGCCCCTCTTAAGTTGAAGCAGCAGCAGTACAAAATGTTCTGTTTGCATTAATAGTAACTCGACAGCTCAGACACAACTTAAAGAGAAAGACCGGTAAACAGTAAAGCTGTTCAATAAGATAAAATGACACCGTATTACATGCATGCATTGATTCCTGTGATTCCCTGGTGTGTGTGCAAAGGCTATTAAAGTTGCAGACTCCACAACTAACATTTAAAACTACCACATCGAAAGGTGAATCCATGTTAAATGACTGTTGAAGAAAAATTGCAGATGAGAAATGGCGTTTGATTTTAGAATAACCTTTTGGAATATAACATTAAGTCAAATAAAACAAAAAGCATTTTTTTGTAGAAATGACCTTTACCCTAACCCAAATCATAAATGGAAACACTTCTCCTTCCTCCTCTTACACTGAATGGTATCTGGCAACGGTAATAGTAGGTTCACTTTTATTTGCACTACAATAAACTTCAGATAGTCAAATACACACATCTGTACTTCATTCATTGTCACACTTTGGATAGATTCCATCAAGGTGTTTCCACCTAAATTTCAGATTCAAATTTATTCAAAGTTTAAGGAATAAAACTTCAACAATGTTGACCTGCAGCTGAACTAAGCCTATATTTAAGGTATTTATCCCAGTTACTTGTTTTCATTGACACACAAAAGTGTATTATGTATTTGAGCAGCTGGTACCAGCCATCTCTCCAGCTAATCTTTCAGCACTTCTTGTGTTTTCCACCATTCAGCAGCTACAAGTTCCTGTTGTTTCTGCACGAGGCAGCCTAACCCTCATAATGTGTGTTCATGTGGTGTGGACGTTGGAAATGACAGTGAGCCCTGAGGTGCTGTTCTCTGTTGGTCCAGGATCAAAGGAAAAGAGCTGAAAATGGCTGAATTGATGTAGCTGTACTCTTGTTTCCTCCATGCAGGATGGCCCCTGAGGTGATCCTTGCCATGGACGAGGGTCAGTACGACGGGAAGGTGGATGTGTGGTCACTTGGCATTACCTGCATAGAGCTGGGTAAGGCATGGCCATAAAATGACACAAGTGTGTGTGTGTGTGTTTTTTTTTGTGTTCACAAAGATGAAAGCATCCAACCATTTTATTTGCTTTCTCGTCTCTCTCTCTCTCTTTCTTTTTTTTGTGATGTTGCTCTTTATCTGCCGCTCTCTGTCACGCTATGCCTTGCTTTTCAATTTCTAGCGGAAAGGAAGCCTCCTCTGTTCAACATGAATGCTATGAGTGCCTTATACCACATCGCCCAGAATGAGAGCCCTGTGTTGCAGTCTAATCACTGGTGAGACATTATGAAACTTCCCTATAACCGGTCTGTGTCCTAGTAGACAAAGAGGATGGTTTTGTTTTGTTGCTATGGATTATGCTTTACAGAAGAGCTTATTGTGTTTTTGAGGCTATCTGAACATGACAAGACTTGATTGAATTCAGGATTTCAGAGACCATTACCAGGGAAATTACTAGATGTATGAGGGAGACTTGATTTGTTTTTATAGCTATGACTCACAAAGCAATGGTAAAGGAATCAGAATTTTAGTCTGATCAGAAGGTAAAAATTTGTATGTTCTGTCCTTGGAGTGAATCAAGGAGCGCTTGCCAAATGTTGGCATTCATTTGTTTTACCATTGTTCATTTAAAACAAACCCCGCAACACTCCTTATTGGATGCTACTGTTTCTCATGAATGTGCTGTCAGAATAGGACAATTTTTAAAAGGGTTTTAAGTCAATGCTTTGTTCTTTTGATGTTGCAGCTGAACAACCATACAGACTGGTTGCACTGATCATGTCATGAGTGCCTTTTATAATGACATTTTTATCATTTTCAGGTCGGATTATTTCCGCAATTTTGTGGACTCCTGTTTGCAGAAGATCGCCCAGGACAGACCTACCTCTGATGTGCTGCTCAAGGTACAAGGAGGACTGAGTTATTAGATTGTTGGGAAACATGATATCATTACATTATTCTAAATATAATTTGTATTTTCTCTAGTACAAGAATGTTTATTATCTGTAGGGCTCAAACAATACTCTCAGGGTATGTTTTTCTGTTTTGTACCTCAAATTGAAAATTCAATTTGAAATTAATTTTCTTTTTACTTTTGGTAGTCTCTGTTTATATTTGCTTTTACTGTTTGCACCATTGTAAACTGGCATAGCTAGCGGGTGGGCTTGGTGCTGTTGGGGAAACGTATCATTTGCCTTAGGCAGAATATTCTTGTTTTGATTAAGAAAAATAGTGAGTGGAGAGGCAACGTGCAAATATACAATCATGTGTTGTGAAGCCAGCTACTATAGTATTCATCAGTACCGCTGTTCTGACCTGCAACCCATCATCCTATGAAGTAGAAAATCCCTTAAACATAAACTCAGGCCTTCAGAATTCTGTGTTTATTAAGCTTTTTCCCCTTGTCTCTCTCATCTTTACTCATTTTCTTAACCCATCCATCCACCCAGCACCATTTCCTATGCAGAGAGCGTCCCATGACAGTTGTGATGGATCTGATCGCACGTACCAAGGATGCTGTCCGTGAGCTGGACAACCTTCAGTACCGGAAGATGAAGAAAATCCTCTTTCATGAGGCACACAATGGTCCTGCACCAGAAGGAGGCGATGAGGAAGAGGTAAGAATAGGACAGAGGAGAAGGAAGAGGCCAAGACATCTGAAGGGAAACACGGGGAAAAAGGCAGAAAGGTAGCAAGGTTAGGGATGCAGTGACTTAAGGAATAAATACTGATCACCACATTAGACTTTGAGCTCTTCATTTAAACATTGCTTTGAACATGACAGTGGATTGATTGGATCGTCCTGATTTTGTTGTGGGAAAACAGCTTGCATTGCCTCAAAATTACAAAGATAGCTGGACTGTAGTCAGACTATAGGCACACTAGCTGCCTGAAACAGCTGGTTTCAGCATCCATCCTGCCTTTGTCTTGTACTTACTATAGTTATTTACATAGAACCTCTTCCTCTCCATACAAAGGCCTTTGTTCCTATTTAATTCTGGTTGGCTGTTCCCCCAGAAGGAAATCAAAGAATTCAGAGAATGTGAGGCTGAGTGAGTGGAGACCTGTGACTGTTACTATGTTGCATATTTCACTGTATATCTGGTCAGAAAGCTTTTTAATACTATAAGCATGTTTATGTATGCTATAAATTGGCCAAGGCACCACTGTCACCCTATGAAGCAAAGAAACCCTGATCACCATCCTAATAGTGTCGTCTTTTCCCAGAATCTTTGAAAACATCTTTTTTTTTCCCTCTCTGCCAGGATGTGGAGCAGTATATGCTGCGCACTGGCACAGTCAACAGCATGGAGAGCTCCCACTCTCTGCCATCCATGTCGATCAGCGCCAGCTCCCAGAGCAGCTCGGTCAACAGCCTGGCAGACGGCTCCGATGACAGCGGGGAGATGGCCATGATGCAGGAGGGAGAGCACACCGTCACCTCCAACAGCTCCGTCCTGCACAAGCCCCTGGTCAGTCCAAACGTCAAACTATCTGTGGGTGAATAAGCTTTTTGAGAGTCACATCCCTCCCAATCCCCTCTTTCACATGATATCCATTTATCCCATATTATAAAGAGCTTAGTGTAAAGAGAAAACAAACATATCATAATAATATCATAATTGATAAAAATTAGTTTTAAGATCAAGAAAGTGACTGAATTTGTAAAAATTTTGAAGTTTTTTTTTTTTATTACATTATTATGTTTTTGTCCTGTATTTCGTCGTACTACTGCTTTATGTCACAATTTCTATTTTTTTTTAATGCTTGTGCTTAGATGCTGGAGTTGAACTATTTTACTTTGCATTGATTGTAGATAATCCACAGGGGAAACAGTTCTGTCTTTGTCACACCAGTTTTACACATGCACACTTGCACCACCTAGAGGGGAAGAAAGGTAAAAGCAACACCAGTTTAAGCTGGCAGTTGCACAGCAGATTTGTCCCTGTTGCCACCTACAGAGTGAAGCAGAAAATCACCTCACTGGGTGGTGGCAGGCTCACTTACACAGCAACAAAACAGCTACCAAAGCAAATTAATTAATCCTGGATAAATTAAATGAGTATTTTATCTATGTGAAATCCTAGGATGACATTTAGTCAAGACTAGACAGTTAAAAATCCCCATGTGTAATCCTCCACGTTTTTCAAATCTTTTTTGTGCTCCATTTTCTCCCCTATGTAGAGCCATGACAATATCTACGATGATCCCTATCAGCCAGAGGTCGACACACAACGCGAAGCTTCATCTGCTGGTGGTGGCGGTGGAGGAGGAGGAGGGGGTAGACGTCGACGAGGCCGAGACCATTTTGCCACCATCAGGACGGCCTCGCTGGTCACCCGTCAGATCCAGGAACATGAACAGGGCTCGGCCCTCAGAGAGCAGATGTCTGGGTGAGGTCACGATTTGGAATCAGGGCTGGTATACAGGCCATATGTTGCTTTCCAAGGAAAAAAAAACACAACTAGACGAGTTTATCTGCACTCATAATCATACTTGAAATACAAAGGACACCCCTAGTGTTTTTTTTAACTTAAAATGGAATAAAGAGCTTCAGTGAATACCTTGTTAGTAGTCACATTGTCTGTCGGAGTTTACCTTCTTCCTCCTAGCTGACATCTTGCCACGCGTTTCCTCGCAGGTACAAGCGGATGCGGCGGCAGCACCAGAAGCAGCTGATGGGTCTGGAGAACAAGCTGAAGGCAGAGATGGACGAGCATCAGCTGAGACTGGACAAAGAACTGGAGAATCAGAGGAACAGCTTCTCAATGGAAGGAGAGAAATTCAACAAGAAGCACCAGGCCATTCTGGAGAAGGAGGTGAGCTGGTGGTGGAATGAGTGATGGTGAGAACGAATGGATGGATGAGTAAATTAAACATGTCATGAAGCATATAGGTTGAAAAGAGGTGTGGAATAAGTAGGAAGAGGATGATGGAGAAGGAGAAACCTCTGTGCATTTTGTAGTTAGAGTTGAAGAGTCTGGTGCAGTTTGGGACCCATGTTGTGGAAATTCTCTTTAATTTGTCCTGCTTAAATTCCTGATGTTAATGATGTGGTTTGTTTTCTTCAGACAAAGGCAGTCCTGACTGAGGAGAAGAAGTTCCAGCAGCACATACTGGCCCAGCAAAAGAAGGAGTTGACCAGTCTGCTAGAGTCCCAGAAACGGCAGTATCGACAACGCAAGGAGCAGCTTAAAGAGGTGCTTCTGAGTTTTATCAAGTTGTGTCAGCTGCCTGCTGCACAACTGTCAACTGTTAACATTGCTTTAGACAAACACAGCAAGAGAAGTATGGTTTGAAACACACTTCCTCTTTCGCATAAACTGGTTGCCATTATAGTTTCATTAGAAATTCAGTTTACATCATAATAACATTGAAGTTGCTGTGCCGAATGTTCAGCTTGATATGATGTTAACTTGCCTAATACTGTACTATCTCTATCCACTGAAGGAACTTAATGAGAATCAGTCGACACCAAAGCGAGAGAAACAGGAGTGGTTGGTGCACCAGAAGGAGTGTCTGCAGCAGCTGCAGGCGGAGGAAGAGGCCGGCCTGCTGCGGAGGCAGAGGCAGTATTATGAGCTCCAGTGTCGCCAGTACAAGAGGAAGATGCTGCTAGCACGCCACAACCTGGAGCAGGATCTGCTCAGAGAGGTGCTCCTTTTAAAATTGACTTAAGAAAAGCAACTCAGTCCTCCTAAAAACATTTTAGTCAGAAAAATGCTATAGGATTCAAATGTGTTTGAATAAACTTTAAATAACAGTTGAAATTAGTTTTCAATGTTTCCCACAGATTGAAATTTTACTTGCGTTTGTTTTTACATTTTACATTTGCAAGACCTCTGAATATAATGTTCAGCATTCAATAGCATTTTATTTTGGGACACCAATCTTGGCTTTTCTAACGATCTCCGTTCCAATTCCAGTTCTTATACCTGCATATTTACCTATACTGTGGAAGGCAGCTAAGTTTTCTCTCCTCACAGTATTCCTGTGTGCTCTCTGCCTCTTCATCATCTGCTTTTCCTCTCTAGGAACTGAACAAAAAGCAGACTCTGAAGGACCTGGAGTGTGCCATGCTGCTGCGTCACCACGAGTCCACCCAGGAGCTGGAGTTCCGCCAACTGGGTTTGGTGCAGCGTACGCGGGCCGAGCTGATCCGCACACAGCACCAGACGGAGCTCACCAACCAGATGGAGTATAACAAGAGGCGTGAGCAAGAGCTCCGTCAGAAACACGCCGTGGAGGTCCGCCAGCAGCCCAAGAGCCTCAAAGTGAGTGAGAGCACCCAGAGCCAGGGGTCTCCTGAGGAGGGAAACAGCCAGTCACCAGAAGGGAAGAGCGGCAGCTGGGACAGCGAGGCAGGGGCAGTAGAGGTGGAGGACGAGGGGGGTGGTGAGTTAGAAAAGGAGAACAAGGTGGTAGCGAAGGAGATGAATGAGGCTGGGGATGAGCTCAATGGAGCAGTAATAAATGAAGTTTTTAGAGGAGGAGAGGAGGTGCAGGGAGTTTCTGTGGCTGAAATGAAGGATGAGGTAGACGAAGAGGACAGTAAACTAAAAGCAAGTGATAGCAGAGAAGATGAAGATGAGTGGAAAATAGGTGAGGAGGGAACAGAGGTGAGGGAAGTAGAAGGAGTGCAGTGGGAGTACGAGGAGGATCCCAGTAAAACTGCACATGTAGACACCGATGAAGAAGAAGAGGGCAGAGGTGTGGCTGACGGTTGTCCGTCAGAGCTCATCTTATCCCTTTCCCCAGAAAAGAGACGTCTCCGTGAGCGAGATATCGATGAGCTGTCAGAGTTTTACTTCCCTGACGTCTCAGAGGAGCTGGAGCCCGTGCCCGTCTCACCGCCTCCCCCACCTCCCCCCGCCCAGACTTCCTTCCCTTCGCTCTTCTCTCATGGTATCTGCCTCCTCCTCTCCCTCTCTGCTGCTGCTCAGCCCTCCAACCTCACTCTGCTGCTGCTCTCCATCTTCCTCCTCTCCCTCCGTCGCTCGCCTCCCCTGCCCTCTGTGGCCTCTGTCCTGCTCTCCGCTGAGCTCGCCTTCCTGGCCCTCTTCTTCTCTTACCTCTTCCTTCGTTCCTGCTGCTCTCTGTCTCTCTCCACCTACCTGTCGCTCAGCCTCTGGGCCAGCGGTCTCTTCAGTCTAGGACTCTCCCTCAGTTTGGGGATTTATTACATCCCCATGATTTTGATCTCAGCCTCCTTCCTCAGCTCTCCCTCCCTCTTCCTCTCCCTCTACTTGGTTGTGGTGCTGATTGTCAGGCCGGCCCGTGACTTCCTCGAGTACGCACCCCGCAAAGTCAACCGCCTCTGCATGCGCGTCCTTTTCCGCCTGCCTCGACCCCTGTTTGCCATGTGCCAGTCAGTGCTGGGCGGTATGGCTGAGCGCAATCTTTACGAGATGTTTCCCAAAGCAGGGCGCAACTGGGGTGTGCGGCAGTCCAAAATCCCAGTTCCCCTGAAGAGCTTACCATTAGAGTATCAGGCTCGCTGCTGTAACACCTCTCTGGTGACGAAGGGCCTGCTCTGGGGGAGGCGATTCAGTAGACGCCCCCTCGGGGTCCTGGCAGACCTCGCTAACACCGTAGTGCTAAAACTTGCTAGGCTGGTGCTTAAAAAGTTGCCGCTCAGTGTTCGGGTCAAACTCCAAAATCTGGGGCTCTTAAAGAAGGAGATCCCAAGCAGGTTGCCCCTGTTGTTGTCCCAAGAGGTCAGAGAGAAGAGACAGAGGGAGAGGAGGAGGAGAGAGAGAGAGAGGCAGAGGAGGGAGGAGAGGGAGAGGATGTTTCGTGAGGAGGGGAGGTGGGAGTGTGGGTTGAGGCGAACTTCATCTGGAAGGTTTGTCAGGGGGAAAATTCGACCGTGGAGATAGCAGGAGACAAAAAGAAAAAAATGTGGGAAACAAACATGCTGGTGTGTGTGACCATTGTCCAACCATTGTTTGTGTGTCTTTTTGGTTTGGGGCCCACATGTCTCTCTTCTTACATAATTCCCAAACTGGTTTTTGGTCACATTTCCTAAAAAATTAGCCATATTTAACCTGCACACACACACATAAGTGTACGTGTGTGTGTGCTGGCTGAAAGTGAATTTGGCTGCAGAAGCTTTTCAAACCAGTGTTCTCATGTGCAAACAAGCCATACTGTTAAATCAGCACGGCCTGCACACTTGAACAAGCAGTTGCTGTACCAAACCCAGTGAAGTTCCAACATTTCGTTATTGTGCTTTTTGTAAAAGTTCCTTAAAGTTTCTTTAATTTTATTATTTTGCTCTTAATTTGTAAGACAAATATTTTTATGGTTATTTTTAAGACCGTTTTTGTGCAATCTTTTGTTTTTCTTTATAGTGGTCTTATTTCATAGGGAGCACTGTTTTCTCAGTGCGTGGAACAAATATAATAGTGTTGCATCGCTCCACGGCTTTAATATCACTCCCCAAAGCTGAATACTGTGAAAAAAGGAAAAGGATACTGAGTAATTTCACTAACATCACCCTGAACACTAGCTCTCAGCCAGTATAAAAGTGCAATAAAGAGCTGAGTAGAAATATCTCGGACCACTGTAAGACATTGTTTGAAGCAAAGTGGAAAAGGTTTAGTAGGAGGTCTTTGTTGGACCTGAAATAATAAGGTGTGGGGCCATTTAGCTGGAGCATAAAGCCTTTCAAGATAAACTAGAATAAGTCTGCCTGCCATAAATGTTGGGTTCAGTTACATATAATTATATATACAGCTAGTGAAACCATCATCTTCCAGATATTAGTTAGATGTGTTATTTTATTGCGCTTTATGCAATAATCTTGTAATGATTTACCATGTAAACATCTTTACCCCTAAGAATCAGCATAGTGCCTAGTTTCAACTATTTGCACAAACGTTAAGTTGTGAAGTGACATATCCTAAATTTATAGTGGAAACATAGGAAGCCAGGATATAGTCTGGAGCAGTGAAAGTATAATATAATGAAAACCTATTTAATATTTCAGTGTATCTTAATTTATATGAAGCCATACAGACAATCTTTTGAGACAAGCAATCATAAACAAAGATTGTTAAAACTACTGAATGTGGAAGTCAAGACTGAGCAGCTCATTATCAAATGAAGAGAAGACCGACATCCAATAATATCAAATGCTGATTTGATTTTGCACTGTCCCGAAGGCCATTTTCTAAAAAATACCAAAACTGGGAGGTAGGGTCACTTCAGTTTAGCTTAGATTATTGATTAATCTGCAGATTTTTTATGAAACGTTTAGCCTGTGAAATCAAAAGCATGAAAAGTGCCCATTGCAACTCTCCTTCATGTAGAACAATGTGTTCTTTAGTTTCACCAAAACCCCAGAAACCAAAGAGATTAACTTGCTGCTGATAAATGACAGAAAAATGCAGCAAATCTTGTGTTGAGAGGAAGAAACCAGAGAATGTTTGGCATTTTATTATTTATTTTTACTTGAAAAATGGCCTGAAACAATTCATCGATCTTGAAAATGTTCCCAACAGATCAATTAATTGTTTCAGCTCCACTTCAGTCAGACCAAAAAGAAACTTAACAGTTAAAGGTGGAGCATGTGATTCGAATCCAACACAGCGTTTGCCAGGTTTAGTTAATATTTCCGGGGTGGCTGTGGCTCAGGTGGTAGAGCGGGTTGTAAGGTTGGCGGTTCGATCCCCGGCCCATCTACATGCTGAAGTGTCCTTGGGCAACACACTGAACCCCAAATTGCCTCAGATGTACGTCACTTTGGATGAAAGCGTCTGCTAAATGAAATTGTAAACTGTAATTGTAAATTTCCTCACAGTTCGCTAGCTGTCTATTCTGTGCGCGCTGTTGTTAGTACACAACCCTCGGTCTGTGACTGGGAAACAAAAACTGTTTTGTGCACATTAAGGGGGAACGTGGGCAGTGGGAGCAAGAAAGTTAGAAAATCTGACACATGTAACCCAGCTAAATATGCTAACAGGCTAAATATGAACAATCATTCTCCAGAATCGCAAGCTCTACCTTTAATAGTGCCGTTTCTGTCTCTCCTAAACACCAAAATGCTCAGATAAGTTCATTTAAATGAAGTCAAACAAACCAAATTAAGGTGAAAAATTGCAGTTGTGACATACATTAATGTGAAGCCTTTGCAGGTGAAATCTATCGGAATAAAAATGCATTCGTGCTCAGAAATGCAGGAATAAAGTGCTGTGTGTGTCACAGACGTTGAACTGCTCACATGGAGAAATATTAGTGAGCAGGAAAGCTAAACTGTAATATGACCCTGGGGAAACAAAAAGTAGGGCACTGTTTTTTTTTGTTTTGTTTTTTTTAGATGACCTGCATTTGGGAAGTCTGGCTTTACAAGAGAGACAAACATTGTTTTATTTGAATGTAACTTATTTTTGCCATTGATTTACATTTGTGTTGAGTTATTTCCTGGTCCTCTGTGTATGTTTACATGTTTGCATTCAGTTTTTGTTGTGACGCTTGTCTGAGTGTTTCCACAGAGTTATACCACCTTGAGTTTTTTTGTTTTTTATATTTAATTTATGCAGTATTTATAAGTACTGCATTCTGTTCGGCGGACATTTTGTCGTCCTTTTATTCTCATTTTAGCTGCATGAGTGTTGGCATACTGTACGGCTGTGTGCTCGCAAGCATAGAAGAACATTTTGTCACTTCCAGATTTTTTTTTTCTTTACACAAAAAAATAAATTCTTTTGTGTTGAAATCATTGTCTTGTTTGTTTTTATGATTTTTTTCAGTTTCCATTATTACCGTGTCTTCTTTTGTTTATTTTTTCCCCTGTACAGAGAAACTCCTTTACCATTTTCCTCATCGTGGTTCCTCCTGTATCATCACACATATCTGTTGTCATCCGTTGTGCCCTTCCTCTTTTGTCTGTCATCCACCAAAAAATAATTCAAGCAGGTTCTGTGACATTATTAATATATAAGGTGGAAAATGACAAAGGCGTTACAGGCCTCGTAAGTGGGTTGTGTTATTTGAGTTTGTCTTCTGTATGAAATATCAGAAGCTTAATGTTTAGTACTTAACATTAAGCTGTAGGGCTTTAAAATACTTTATTTTTCTGGTTTGTTTGAAGCTTTTACAGTCATCTTGAGTCCTAAATCGCAACAGCTGTTTGAATATTTTAAAAACACAATACCCAATAATTTCTGCAAATAATAATAACAACAATCTAACCTTTATTGATCCCCTTGGGGAAATTCCTTCTCTGCATTTGACCCATCCTATTCAAAGTTAACCTTAACTATACATACTAGGAGCAGTGGGCTGCCGCGGTGCAGCGCCCGGGGAGCAGTCAGGGGTTAAGGGCCTTGCTCTTGGTGGTGACTGGGACAAGCGGTCGCTCTCACTTTCCCACCTCAACCTCTTGCCAGTCCGGGGGCTCGAACCAGCGACCCACCGGTTACAAATTATATAATGTTCTTCAGAAAATTGCCTTTTCTGGGGTAAACATTAAGACAAATTAATTGCAGTTCTGATAAAGACACATTTTGCGATTCAAATATTAAGTCTGGTACTATTTAAACTAAAATGTAGGCTCAATTTTTTAGTATATTTTTGCTCTAAAGTTTATTGTTTTCTGAAGCTGTGCATTTAACATCATGAATTTTGTAAAACATTCTGTTTAAATAGTCTTAAGTAATTATCACCTGAGAAATACACAAAAACCAATTATCTTTGATTAAATGTATAAAAATCTTGATAGGACCTTTAAACATTTTCCCGTATGTTATATTATCATCACTTTATCTTACTTGTATAAGAATTGCATTTAAATAACCTGCATTGCACTGAACCACATTATCAGTTTCTAACAATTCTGTTAAAGTTACAACATTTTTGTGGCATAAATCCACAATATTTGGCCACACTAATTCATTTACACCTGATAGCTTAAAAAAAAAGGACAAATTAGCACAGACTGTCACATTTTCTTCATTTTAGTGGCGGATAAAGTGAATGTTTCATCGATTTCAGTCCTCCTGAGCTGTAATCAAGTGTAAAGTATAATTTGTTTAGCTGCTACTGATAGCCAAAGATTGTGCTGATACAAATGTACTAAACTCCACAACGGAAAATGGTAATAATAATGATAATAGTAATACAAATAATGAGCAAAAGACACAAAATTAGCAATCAAAAAAGGAGCTATCTGTTTAATCGGGACGGTGTCGGTGTGGTTCGATCAGATTTTACAGACAGGAGTGAAGCAACTGTCCTCATATTTTGATTAAAATGTTGTAAATTCATGTTCTTCTGCTGCCTCCAAAGCAGTGAGCTCAGAGAAAAGTGTTCTAACTTTGGTTAAAATGTCATGTTCATCTAACATCCAACTTCTCATGGTAAGAAACTGTTTAAGAAAAGGAGCTTTTAAGCCTTAAAGTGTTTCTGCAAAACCACAAACCCTCATCAGTCTGACCGTGATGGTGTGAAACATTCAACAAGGTATTTATACTTAAAGTCAAGTTTACTGATATTTAAGAAAACAATATTGTGTGTAAAGCCTCATTTCTTACTGATTTTCTGTGTTCTTGTATATAAAACCACTGGAGCACTTGAGCCCAGCTGCTTCTGTCTCTCTTCTCTCCCCTCCAGTCCAAAGAGCTTCAGATCAAGCGTCAGTTCCAGGACACCTGCAAGATCCAGACCCGTCAGTACAAGGCGCTGCGCAACCACCTGCTGGAGAACACGCCCAAGTCGGACCACAAGGCCGTGCTGAAGCGGCTCAAGGATGAGCAGACCCGTAAGCTGGCCATCCTGGCCGAGCAGTATGACCACTCCATCAATGATATGCTGTCCACACAGGCTGTGAGTAAGGCAAGGAGACGTCGTTCACTTCACACTCGCACCACACCACCACTGCTGTCCTGCCTGGCTCAAGGGGTCTTCCTGCCCACCCACCAACCCACCTGCCTGCTGTCTGCCTTCCAACCAACCAACCAGCCTCCTCCCGGTCCTTCAGTGTCTATCTGCCACCTAAACTCACATTTCCCAGTTTTAGAGCTAATGATCCGTCCTGATCTGTGCAGTTCCTCTTCCAAAACACCCGTTTCCCTTGAATTTATGGGAAGATTTATCATTTTCCAGCCTCTAGAGGAGACAGCTTGATGACAGCTTTGATGGATTTTGACACGTTAAAGGACCTCTAGAGGTTCGGAGGATAAATGTTTTGAAGAAAGCCATACATTTAGGACTAAGAACACTTATAGGAAACCACACACCAGCAGCACATACAGTCAGTTTTCTCTGTATGTTTGCATATTTATGTGTCCATGGCCTTCGCATGGCTTCATACAACTTTTTACATGTTTGAGTAGCGCTCTCTTTGTTCTGTAACCAGAATGACATGTAAAATCAACAGCTCTCTCATGTTGGGTACACGACTTACAGTCTCTTCCTCTTACAGACTGTACAGAAAGTATTGTGGGTTTTTCCTTTTTGCTGAAGGAAGAGGAAAAGTTTTCCTTGTCCCAGATTCATATTCATTGTTATATATCTGCTACTTAGATACAGAAACACAAAACTAACTTCATTAATCACTAATTTTTCAGGAAATTGAACTAAATTGAATCACATTAGGTATTGTGGTGCTGGTCTTGTATAAGGAGCCTGTGGCAGGATCAAGTTTTAGTTTTAGAGCTGGGATAGTTTAATCTGTAATGTGTTTAATATTAATAACAGATAAAAAAGCTCTTATTATTCCACATATAGGAGAACTGTAGGGCTGCAATTAACAATTATCTCCAATATCACTTGATTGCTTAGTGTCAAAAATTCATATTAACATATTTAAATGAATTATTTTTTGTCTGACCAGCAGTTAAAAACTAAAAGATGTTGAGTTTATGGTCACCAAAAACTATTTTAAAAAAAAACATTAATCAGTTATCAAATTGTTGCCTCGGAATTATCTGTCAATTAACTAATTGATTAATCAACTAATCATTTGTGCTGGTTGGTTTCTGGATCTCCGGATCCAACATCAAAAGCGTTGCTCTTCGGCCCCTCAGAAGTCCATGAATGTGTATTTGTTTAACTTGCAGTGGGCATAAGGTCGTCCTGTGCAATGTTTTTGTGATGTAATGTACTTTTTAAAATTACTACAATGCAAGTATACTCTATTACAAGTCCTGCAGTCAAAATACAACAAAAGTATGAGCATCAAAATATACTTAAATTACTAAAAGTAGAAGTACTCATTTTGCAGAGTGGCCTGCTTCAGAATCATATGTATCATATAATTAGATAATAATTATTGATTCATTATGTTTAGACCTTTTATGCTGCAGCTGGATCTCATTTTAGTTACTTTTTATATTACTGGGTAGTTTAATCTATAATAATATAGCAGAATCTATTAATTTAAATTTTATGTTTTAAATTAGCCACAAAATAAATGTAATGGAGCACAAAAAATGCATTTACATAGTAAAGTGCATCAGAATTGTACTTAAGTATAATATTTGAGTAAATGTACTTAGTTCCATCAACGACTGGTCTTTATTGAGGCTTAGATTGCACAGCTGCAGAGAGAGCTACTAGAGATGGTAACTACACTGAGATTAAACGTCACGCATCATGACTGAAGTCACGCTTATGTTCAATAAATCACAGAGTAAACCTAGAATGTAACTCGTGTTTAGCACAAGTCAACATGCTTTACTTTAGGCTGAAGTAAAGTCTGTGGAACCTCAAAGTCGAGTCCAAGCTGACATGGAGGCAGGGTTTTGTTTTTCCAAGAGAAGCTTTGCATTTAAAACCAATATTAACAACTTTTATATGTGATAGACAAATATAAGACTCATCCACCTCCTGTCCAGTCCACAATGACTCTCAAACAGCGTCTTCAAAGCTTCCCTCAGTCATCCACCAGCCTCTCAGTGTGGCACTCATGCACACACAAATCCCAGGCTTTTAAATGAATGAAACATAGTAGGAGGAGGACGGGACGTAGCAAAAATGTCTCTTCAATGACATAACCCCCTGTGCTACTTTAATTACCTCACATGGCAGTATGCCATGTAAGCCCAGTAAGCCAAATCCCTGCTGCCCTTGTTTGCGCACAACATCTACTCATGCTGTGGTTAAAGTCTGTTTGGGAACGTTTCCCACGAACTGATTAAAATCAATCCTGAGGTCACGGGGAAATATACATATATATTTAAATGTCTTTTGAAATAATAATTAAGGCTTAACACACAGGTCAAAGTAATTCAACTGCTGTGCAACATTTTGTGGTACCATATCAATTAAGATTAAATTTTTTTTTTTTTTTAACAATTATTACATCTTTTTTTAGTTTAATGGGCTCTTAAGCTTGGAATTCCAATTATCTGGTTGTGATTTTGTTTAACAATTTCTCACGTAAACTGTATATTTTTTTAAAATGTATCTTAACTTTTAATCTTCTTAAATACAGTATACAGTATATGCAGGCAAAGACTGATCAAACTTGCGTTACCCAAACAAACACTGATCTCCAACCAATCTACACCTCACTCTCTCCATCTTTTCCTCTGCTACTCTCTTGCATCTCCCTCTTCTCTTTGTCAGACTTTCCTAACCTTTCCTCTTCTAACCTCGTCCACACAAAAGCAGAAATTACTTACAGTCGTGCAAAATCCCTTTTTCATCACACTCCCTCTTTTATTTTGCCCTTTTAGCTGCGATTGGATGAGACCCAGGAAGCAGAGTACAAGGTGCTGCGTATGCAGCTGCAGCAGGAGCTGGAGCTGCTCAACGCCTACCAGAGCAAGATCAAGATCCACACCGACACGCAGCACGAGAGGGAGGTCAAGGACCTGGAGCAGAGGGTGTCCATCCGCCGGGCGCTGCTGGAGCAGAGGGTTAGAGTCCTTTGGCAATCACTTCTATGAAAGCAAAGCTCCTTAGAATGTAGTGCAGGAATTTGGTGAGTTTTAGGAATTCCTTTGAGTTAACAGAAGATCGCAAACTGGATATCATTCATCTTCAAAGTGATTGCTGATTATAAATACAGCTTTTGCAAATTTTCATAAAAACCTTATAGCTGTCTGTCTCCACTGGACGTTGAACCTTCTATAGTTTACTTAAAGAGCCCATATGGTGCTTTCTGAGTTTTTTCCCTTTCCTGTACTGTTATAGATTATTTGTGCATGTAAAAGGTCTGCAAACTTACAAAGCCCAAAGTCTACACCGAAAGGAGTTGTTCTCCCCCAGAAAACACTGCACCTTACCTGCCTGAATCACCTCGTTTAGAAGTCCAGGCTTTTCTTCTGTTACTTATCTATGTCACCATGAAACATCATTGGCATAACACCTGCCTAGCAGCTAGTTTGAACAAAGAATGAGCAGCTTCCACACAGTCCCCAGTAATAGAGAGGTGAAGTCCTGTGCACCCTAGAAGTCAACTGCACATATACATTGATTTAAAAGATCATTTTTAAGTCAAGTAAGTTGTCATTAGTGTGTCATAAAGACAGCATAGTATCATTTAGTATTCGTTCCGTGGAGCTACATCGCTCATCTTGGACAATATATGTCTTCGATGATAACATGTCAGTCAACTTGGTGCATTTTGAAAAAGTATTTTAAGAGGTGAAAGTTACAAAGAGTGGCCATGTTGAAAGTTGCAGTTATTTTTAAGGAGAGCTCTATAAGAGTTAGCGTGCAGGACTGACTTTACAGGGTTTCCCTTAATCTTCAGCAGCTTCTGGAGAGAGAGGGTTATGATGATGTGACTTGAGCGATGTTGGGTGTCTAGTCTTTCTAATTACGTACTTTCATAGTCTTATACTTAACAGTTTTACGATAAACTGTGGCTTTCTTGTCTTGCAAAATGATCTTTTATATTGACCAACATCAGATGTGCAATTCATGGCACAAAACGAAAAAAACTATTTATCTCATTTATCGTACACATTTTCCCTGGAATAAGGTCCAATTGGGGTCGACCGGAACATGTGGAATTTCACCTCTCTGCGTATTTAATCAGCGTTAGCTTACTTTTGTTGGGCCAACTGACCAATCACTGGGTTTTTCCGGAGAAGATTCTTAAAGAGACAGGAGCTAAAACAAAGCGTTTCAATCCCATGGTGAGAAGAGGTGCTGCAGCAATGTACTGTATGAGAAAAGTTATGTTTTTACAACATTAAAGCATGTAAACATATTCTAGGAGACCCCAGGAATAAAATTAGAAATCTGTTAATGTGCATAATATGGGCTCTTTAAAGTTTTCACGTCAACTTAGAAGCTGTTCAATACATCTTTCTTTATTCCTGTATCACCTTAAAGACTCCTTGTCCATGTTAGCTAAATAAAGCTGAGACTGAAAGTTCCTCCATGACCCTAAAAATACTAGTTAACACAATCTCACTCCAAATGTCCACTGGGTAGATGTTGTGGAGATTTCAGTCATATCACGCTATCCTCAGAAAGAAACGTAAAAATTTGGATGACAGCTCCTGCTGAGGATGATCATGTGTACGACTGAAAGCTCCCAAACAGCCATTGAGTTGACTGTTGCTGTTTCCAAGGTAAAGAATGAAGTGTCCAATTCAAAACTTGTGCCAGTTTCAAGTTTATGCTAAATCTTTGTTTTCAAGCTTTAAAAATGGCCTAACTCATTGAAACGTTGAACTAATACTGAACACTGTATACGGGAGTACTTCAAAAAGTTCTTGGCCTCATCCAGAAACAAGGGGCATATTTCCTATTTTGGGGCATAACTGTAAACTATAAAGCTTTATATCACCGATCACTATCTACAAAAACTCAAATGTTTGTCGTAATTTCTTTGCAAGGAGATGAAAGCTTTGAGCTGAAGTGCTCTGGCTTCGGGACAATGCATCTGTCCGCACAGCACAGTTGGCAGAAGCAGCCAGATGTTGCTTTGAGCTGTTGCTTCATGCACCTTACTCACCCAACCTGCACCATCTGACTTCTGTTTCCTAAACTGAAATCTATCTTGTATGGTCGCCATTTTCAAAGTGATGAAGAGGTCATGCATGTTGTTGAGGAGTTACTGAAAGCTCAAGATGTGACCTTTTTCTGCGAAGTGATAGTGAAGCTTGAACATCAGTGGACCAAGTGCATTGAAGTTAAAGAAGACTATGTTAAAAAATAATGCAGGAACAATCTTTCTCCTGTGATTTTTTCTGGTGAGGTTGATGTCAGGTCAGGTAATGGATGTGTGGATGGGCACAATGTTCTGGAGCAACAGCACGGCAGCTTTTATCTTTGATTGCTTCAAACATTTGAGTTTTTATGGACAGTGATATCAGGCTTCATAGTATACAGCTCTATACCAAAATGGGAGTCATTCAATTCAATTCAATTTTTATTTATTTAATAGGGACAATGCAATAAACATAGTTTCAATGCATGAATCTGATGTGTTGCATATAGAATTTTAGCTATGGCTAATTCACAATTCCTGTCCCTAGTTGGGCTTTTAAGCAAATCTTGTTCAAACATACATGGTTACAATCATTTAAAAAATGTGGGAACAAATATAACCTAGCTTACAGAATTAAATTTAAAATTACCACAAACCTATACAACAATAGCAAAAATGGTATTGTTTTTACTATTGTCATGCCCCTTGTTTCACGGTGAGGCTGAAAACCTTTCTGCTGTACCCTTGTATTTAATAATGACAGTATACAAATGAATGGAAAATGAGTTTTAATGCTCTTTTCCCAGATCGAGGAGGAGATGTTGTCCCTGCAAAACGAGCGCTCCGAACGTATCCGCACCCTCCTGGAGCGCCAGGCCAGCGAGATTGAGTCCTTCGATTCAGAGAGCCTGCGTCTGGGCTTCAGCAACATGGCGCTGAC
>OMNN01014446.1:9365-34363 GCA_900302755.1 Chromis chromis
TCAAGGAACCAGATATTTTCTTACTCGGTTATTAACCTTTTGTACTGATGATTCTGCCAAGAAAAGACCCATTCACAGCTTTTAAATGCTCTAGTCTGTCATCTGAAATACTCTGAGCTCCTCTCACTTTGAAATAGTGCTAATTAGGCCAGATTACACCATCCAACACTAAGTTTTCAAGTCTGAAGTGTGATCACGTGTTTATCCTCTTTGTACCCCACATTTTCTTCTGCTGCTGTAGCACCAAATGTGTACTCATTGTTGATACATGTTGGTAGGTTTTCCAATTCTTCCATTAAACACACTCTTTGTAATTTGCTTAATTTAGAAATCCCTGCTTATGAAAGACTTTGTGTAAGAGTGTCTTATACAAATGAACTGACTGACCCACTTTCATTCTACCCTTTATCTGTGTATCTGGAAAGGTAAAAGGTAGCACTGAAATGTCATACCCAGATAGACTGTTGGTTACACTGGAGGTTGTCTGTTATCTGGTCTACAGGATGTCATCACTTTTCATAGCTGTGACTTCTTGTATGTCTGTTGTTACACCTTTTACAATAGGCAGTAAAGCTCAAAATGAAAGGCAGTTTAACAAAAACAAGTAGTGTCAAGTTTGATTCACAGGACCGACAATCTTGAACATGTGCATCATTTCCTGCCTGTGTGGATTGATAGGTGGAGAAAGGAGTTTATCAGCTCTTGTGTTAGTCCTACTCTCTCTCTCTTTCTCTCTGAGACACACACACATTTAACTCCATCTCCCATGTTGTTGCTTTGCTGTTGCTGATAATAAGAGCCACACACACATTTGCACATTCAGTACATTCCCTTTCATTCACTTTTCCTTTCAGTTTGAAAAGCTAAGTACGACTATTAAACTGCGTCTCATGTCTAAGCTGCAAATGTAGCTTTCAATACTCTGCAAATTGAAGATAACAGTGTGTTAAAGGTTGCTTATACTAAATCTCAGAATGTCTCTTCAGTAAGTTGTTGCATTATATCAAAGGAGAATACAAGCTGTTGAAATTTCAAAGTGAGCAAATCAAATTTTCTGCCTTTCTCTGTAGCTGTAGCCCAAATTAAACTTTGTCCCAAACCCAGTCTGTTATGAAAGCTCTTAATGTGAATGAACTGATAATGATTGAAAACATTAAATTCTCTGGAACAAATTGGGACAAATTTGATAACCTTCCGCAAGGCCGTGGCTAATGTCAGTATGACTTGCAGTACTGCATCACAGTGCTGGCTGTTGGTGCCTAACTTTGGGGTTAGCTGGGTTATTTCTGGTGAGCAAATATTAACTTTGCTGTCCCAAGCAATAAGACTAAAATACAGCCTTTGAAATATGGAAATTCTTGTTAAACTTAGTCTTGTTTGCTCTGTTGAATGCTGTGTCCCCTCTACCCCTTTGCTCGTTTAAAACAGGTTATTTAAGAGCTCAGATAACAACTTCTGTAAACAACCTCCACCTCTTGGTTACTAATTAGTGTTTGTTTCGAAGGCAGTGTTTCCAGATAAAATGTCCAGCAAATATCCGGTTTTAAAACGTTCATTCAGTGCCAGACGTTTTCACGAGGTGAGGTTGCATTGATTGGCTTTCCAGGTAATTGTTTCAGTAAAAAGACTGGTTTGCTTCATTGCTGGGGTCATCAAAGAGTCAGCATCATTTATCTCAGTGGTTTTCCTTAAGTGTATACTTGCAAGGAATAATAAGGGCATAACACATGCTGTATACATGCAAAACAGACCTTTTTTTCTTCTTCTTATGACCATATTAAATGGATGTGGGTGTCTGTGCTTTACAGTCTGAGATGTTGATTCCTGTGTGCAAACACGTACAGTTAAACAATGCTCAACTAATTAGGTTAGGGATATTAAAAGGGTTGAATTGACTGAAATTTTAATTACAATCACAGACTTAGCTAGTCCACATGTAGCACATACAATATAAGTATGTTTCTTTTTTTGTTTGAATGTGGGGATTTTAAACAGTCACTGTAATGCACCATATTAAAACAGTTTGGATGACAAAAGTACAAGAAAAGAAACGTTGTAGATGATAGAAATGATGACAGAAAAACTGGCAGGGGATGGTGCATACATATTTACAAGTTGAACAGGAGTTTAGAAACAATGCAGCTTGCCAATGTAGCAGTGGATACCTAATTATTATTTTTTGTATATGCAGTATAATCAGCAAGGAAAGTCAATTTAAAAAATATTGATTTTTTTGTATTTTTTAAAATCTTTTGTAATATACTTTGTGTCGGTTTAAATCAAATAAGAAACTTTTGCATACATTTGCATAATCAGTAGAAAGTACAGGAGCAAAGCATAGCTCTTATTCTTTGCTACTGAAGAAGTTAGTAGTTTATATGGTGACTTCAGTCCTTCAGTATTACAGTATTATTTCAGTCCTGCACCATGCATGCTGATCATATCTTGTATGTGAAGGTTCCCAGTCATCCAGGTCATGATTATCCTCGTAGTTTCAATCGTAGCATCTGGACTTGCTTGAGTTTGTCGAAGACGTTTCACCTCTCATCCAAGAGGCTTCATCAGTTCTAACTGACTGGTTGGGAGTTCCAGATTTTCTCTCACAATGGGATCGTTAGGGCCCTTTGTGACCAGGTGAGAGAGGGTTCTGTTCTTCCTGGGTAGAGAATGTAAAACTGCATTGTACAATGGTGAGAGGTGATGTCCCAAGCCTCCCCCTCTGTTTAAAGATGTTTTTTTCCAGTTTAACATAGATGGCTTCCTTCACCCCCCTCTCAATCCATCTATCCTCTCTGGCCAAAATTTGTACATTATTGTCTTCAAAAGAGTGGCCTGTGTCCTTCAGATGCAGGTGGACTGCTGAGTCTTGCCCTGAGGAGTTAGCTCATATCAAACTTATTGCAGAATTTCGCTTGAATGGTCGCTAAGTGCCAGCTAGGATTTTCCTCTAGTTACAGTGGTGGTTGATACAATGGTAGAAGGTTAATAAGATAGTTTTTAAAGGATGTTTAGATAACTCTTTTTCATTTTTGTGTTCCAAGATAGTAAAATAACTGGATTTATCAAATGGATAGATTCATTATTTTTTAAGTCCGTGTTAAAACAACACCTCCTTTTATAACATTCTAACCTTCTTATTCTATACAAAAACATATATTCTCAACTTACTGTTAAGTGTTAAAAGATAAGCCTCTTATTCATTTCACGTCAGCATTGGAATATATTTTGATGTGGTGTGATGACTGGGGAATCATTTCCACTGAAAGCTCATTTTAAAGGAATATGTTAATGGCCAGTATTATTACAGCGAGACAAAACCTGTTTAAATTTTCACAGAAGCAGCTGAGTATTTCTTGAGACAGATTTGAGACACAAAGGTGAACCTATCCTTTCGGCCAATCTAATAAATCTCCTAATCTTCTGTATCTTCTGTCAGATCTCAATTTTTATTATCAAAGCGCAATACAAAGACATTCCAGTAGTCATCCAGCTGAAAAAGACATGAAAAAACACAATATCTAACTAGCATAATATAAAACAAAGACTTAACTAACTGATAGAAAATGACTAGATAAGGGAACAAAAGAACAGTTTCAATTCTGGATTATGATTTTATCAGACCTGCTATCAGATCCCAAACCCACACACACACACACACAGACACACACTGGTGGTATCCTCCTTGTATGTCACACTCTTTAACCTTGTGTCTATCACTCTTATGTTCTCTCTCCGGGTGTTGTGCCACTACAAAGGAATGTGCCGAGCAGGCCACTTTCTCGCCCAGCTGGGTGTTATGGCTTACCCACAGATTACAGAGAGAGAGAGAGAGTGTGTGCCGCCTGTGTGTGTGTGTGAAAGTGTGTGTTGGGACACACTCTTGTTTAGTCAGATGTCTGCTTACACAGAAAAGGGGTAGGACAGTAAATATCTAGCATACCTTTGTGAGGAGTACTGTTTTTCACAATGACAGTATCTCGAACAATCTGACCTCTCGGCTGTTAAAACATGGTGAGACTCAGTTCCGTTGCTTTTTTTATAAGTTTACTTGAATCTGTGGCACAGGAGAACATGTGGCTGCTGCACTTGTTCTTGCTGAGGCACATTTTATCTGTTTGTTTTTGAGAACTGACAGAGGGGTGTCAAAACTGCATGTGGGTGTGTTTTTGCATCACTGGGTTAGTGTGTGTGTCTACGTTTGCTGTTAGTTTAGGCCTTTTGCATCTCTGTGACATTGTGGGAAATTCGCACTGCTGCAGAAGTGGAAAAGTGTCGCTGCAGAGATTTAGAAGTGTGGATTGTTAAACTGTGTTTTGGGATCCAAGTCACAAAAACAAACTGTCACTGCCACATTAACAGATGCACTAGCAGCCATACCTCAAGTTGTGTGAAGTGATTTAGGGAGGGCTTTTTCCGTATCTCAGCACCAATAGTCATCCACAGTCATCACAGAGAGGTATAATACTCACTAACTTTGCGCTACATTTAACCTTACTGCGATAAAAACCGACACAAACGGCTTAGATGATTGATCCCAGTAATGAATGTAATATGTTTTTTCCTCCACAAGACTTTAACAGGAGCTGATGTTTGTTCCTTTCAGCTGTTTAGGACTATTTCCTCTGAGTTTGCTTAAAACCTAGAGCAGTAGGATCCTTCAAAGAGAGGGAGTTGTGTGCATTTACGCACAAAGCAACAGCAGTGATTTCATTATTGGGTTGTAATTATAAATTATCCCTGCCATGGAGAAAGGATTGAAACTTTCATAAGGTGCTATTATTTTAGATTGAGTTTTTTTTATTGCATTATACATCACTTGGTGTATTGTCTAATCTGGCATAAATGACAAGTATTGCGCACATACCGGCTTTCTCAGGCACATTCCTTTGACAAAATGACATTACTTTAACAGTTTGATGAAGCCAGCAGTGTTCCATATGCCTTGATTGAAAAGGTCTTTCCCTTGCATGTATGTTTCACTTGTTGGATTATAACCTCAGAAATATATTATTATGTGGAATTTTATGGTATTTTGGTGACTAACACCTAAAGTGTCTTATCTTTTGACCTCTCCCAGTTTCATCACTTTCATGTGATATAGTATCTCTGCTCACAACACTCTGACTACATGGCTGCTACATATGTCACACAGTTTATGTACTCCTCCAGTGATGTAACCACATTTTTAGTATTAGACATAAACCCTAAACACCACATGTACTGTACCTGCTGTGTTCACTGAAAAACCATTTGGATGGAAATAAACCAGCAATATTCCCAAAAGCACGAATCAGCTGTGGGTCATGCTATTATTGTTGCACTCAAAGAATAACACAATTGGTGTAAAAATAGTCAGCCACCTCCCTTTCCTAACTCTTTGGCCTAAATTGAAGAGGTCAATCAGCGGGGATTTAGTCCAAATTAAACCCTTAAGCTCGTCGGATGCTGTGTGATGATGATTTTGATTGCATCTTCTGTTTTTGTGCAGCATTAAGATGCATCACTGAAGGGAATGCCAAAACTGGATTTCTGAGAAACTTAAAGTATCTAAAATCAAAGTTTATTACAGTTGGCTAAACTGGTAAGTCTCATCTGACTAGTTTTGAGGTTTCACACTGATGCACAACCAAGTCTTGTTCACCAGCATGTAGCCCACTTAAGTGTTGTATACAACTGAATCTCAGGTAAGAGTTAAACAACAGTGTGCATGTATTCTTTAAGCTTCAAATATACTCTCTATTTTCTCACCTGCGCTCTGATTTTGTGTAAAATATATGATGGAGGTAACTGTGATAAAGTGAGAGAGCTGATTTGAACGGGTATGAACAGTGGCATATAGATCAGTCTTTGGTGCCATCTAGTGGAGAAGGTTTTTTATTTTTTATCCTGCAGATGAGCTTGGATTGCTAAACATGTTTGGTATGTGAACACCTATGACTGCTGGAGCTCGAGTTTCATCACAAATTGTTGGCATACCAGCTGTACTTCCTGCTGCTCTTTGATCTACATTTAGTGTGTATGTCAAAGTTGTCACCTAAGGCTCTTGGAAATTCAGATGGCCATTTTTAATGTTTTCTGGCATTTCTTAGACCAAGGAATTAGTCAATTAATGGAAACAAAAATCAAGAATTTAATCGGTTGCTCCAAAAAATAATTAATGTCACCATCATTGTTGATTATTCTCTTGATTAGCTGATGAATCATCTCGTCTATATGATATGTCAAAAATAATGAATATTGTCAATCACAATGTTGTCAAGTGTTTTAATTGCTTGTTTTGTCCAACTAACAGTCACAAATGGGAAGACAGTCACTTTGTAAACAGATGATAGAAATGATGCCGCATTTGACTTGATTTTTCTGCTCAGATTCAGTATTTTTTAGTTTTCATTGGTCACACGCATATCCACCAGAGGGCAGCATGCTTTTTAAAATTAACAGTGCATTGTGGTTTTAAGAATTACCTTACAAGTTGTGTGTAAATGTAGAGTTTACAACATAACACTGTAACAGTCATTCCAGCATGTAAGAGCATGATAGAGATGTCTCCGTTCAGTGCACAGAAATAGACAATACCACGTCAAACTACATTATATCATTGCCTTAATTCATATTGATCAGCGACTTTATGTCTTCTAAAGACAATTAATATAATAAATGTAGTGTAACACATGAATCCGACTCCTTATTACTAGCTCAGGAGACCGGTCTCATTAGCAGAGTATTGATCAAAGAAATGCAAAGCAAAGACGGAGGGCAGGGCAGCTGTTTGCTTTGTTCTGAAAACCACTTTGATGTCAACTGGGCATGAAACTGATTAATTTTTCCACTTGATTAGGCAGATGCAATAGGACACACTGTATTCATTTAGACCTGTGACTGCTGTGATTATGTGTCTCCATGTGTGTCAGGATATGAAGTTCCCTGTGGGCTTTGGTTTGAGCAAAATTTGGATATTTACCAAAATAACAAATTCAGTTTCCTCCTGTAGAGAGGTAGTAGCTAAGTATTCCTTCTATTTATTTTTGTAAATTGTTGATTTACTTGTCCCAGGTCAGAGGTCAGGATCTGTTTCACTAGAAAGCTGGCAGGTCTTCAGTGTCTTGTTTCAGGGTACATCAGCAGGATACGACGCTTATACTTTAATAAAAGCAATTTTTCAAAACATGAATGGCTTGTTTTGCCTGCAAATGGAAAATTCTAACTCTAGAGTGTAAAACGTTAAGTATAATTCAAATATTTAATTAACATTTAAAAAAAGAAAGTATTTAACCTTTATTTAACCAGGAGAGTCCCATTGAGATTAAAAACCTCTTTTTCAAGGGAGTCCTGGGCAAGAGGCAGCAAAAAGATCATAACATGATCTTTTTTAACAAACATGATTATGAAACATAATCATGTTTGTTAAGGAAATTGACCATCTCCTTGATTTATATTGTGTTTGCCTTTCAGATCCATGTAACTATAAACAGTGTATACTTCTGCTAATGTTTTAAAGGTCACTGTCATTAACTCCCCGCCACTGTTTATATGTTAACATCATCTAATGTGTCAGCGGAGAGGGTGTTGCTAGACATAATGATAATATAGGGTTTGTTTGCAATAAAATGCAAGGGCTGTGGGCTACAATGAGCAAGCTGACCTCAGCAGAAGAGCCACAACTCTGGTCTTTAATTAGAGGTTGGCATAGAAACCTTCACCGGAGCGAAGCTAATAGCAAAGGATCAAGTGGCTGCACCTCGGTCTCTGTTGGTGTAATGGCCCCATGGCGTCACCTGAACAGCCGAGCTGGAACATGGATATTGTTTAGCCATTAAGATGTCCTGAAGGTGATTCGAGCTCAGCTGCACCACAGATTTTACCCAGGAGGGGATTTTTATAGGGGTGGTAGCATTGCTGAATTAGCCAATTAGTCAATATAGGCCAGGTTAACGAGAATAAGTATGTAATGATGAGGATGGTGAAGGTGAGGGTGAAGATTTGCTGCCTTTCTTTGGGTATTATCATTGTAAATTCAATATTTTTTCAATCTTAGGCTATTGGTCAGACAAAACAAGTCATTTAAATACACCACTTGTATCAACACAATCATTTGCAAGAATAACTGTCAGAAAATGAAAATGATTATTACAACGCACTGCCTCACATATCGTTATTACATATCGCCCAGGTCAAACAGACACTACAGTTTAATAAGGTTGTAGGAGTTGGTGGTTAATCTCATATTTAGTTTGCACAGGACAAATTGAATTGACACAGTAATATTTTCTGTTTAGCTGCAGGCTGCTGCTGAGTTTAATTTCCTGATTTCCTGCGAGTTATATTGTTGTATTGCTAAAATGAATAGAGCACTATATTGTGACATAAACATCACTTTGTCTTTGATTGATTGACTTAACCCACTTCGGGTTGATCATTTGTAATGGAAGTTAAGTACTGGTCCAAATGGCTGATGTTGCTTCTGAAGAAGAGCGGCTTTAAGGTCCATTTTCAGGTTCTGTGTAATTGTCCCTAATCAAAACACAGAGGCTTTATTTGACATTGTTTACACATTGGACCAGCTCCAAGGGAAGGATCGATTGAAACCTTGTATACCAGCGTCTCCTGTGTCTTTGTGTGTTTAGAGAGAGCTCTCTGATAAAATCTCTCCTCTCCCTGCTGGGCTGTGATGGGCTAGTTGCCTTATAACCTAATATGGGGGTGCCCTCTGTGTCGGGGGAGAGATCTCCAAGTCTTCTTCGTTCTCCTTCGTTCATATCTTTCTCTCTCTATATTTTTTCCTTCTCTACTAGTTTTACTGTTGTGGAGATCTCTCACACACCCTCTCTTCCTCTCTCTCTCTCCCTCTCATGCTCTTTCGCTCCAGCCTCCCCTCTCTCTCTCACTTAGAGGCTAAGAGGGATTGGAGCTTGGTGGTTTTTCTTCCTTTCTCTTCAATATATCAACCCTTTTTTCTGTGCTACAGTAAGTAAACTGTTTACTACAAGTTCTTGCTGTACTTAGAGGAAAAACTTTCAGCTGCAAGCACCTTTTCATTCATTATGTCTCGATGCCGTAATGAACTGTACTGTGAGATTTATACGGCTGTCTAATCAGTGTTACTGCAAGAGAATTTGTGTTGTTAATTAACTCAATGTCTTATGCAAAGTTGAACAGAGGGAAAGTATTAATGTAGTGCTGTCAAATATATTTGACCTTATCTGCTCTTGTGCTCACTTGAACGTGAAAAACGAAAAAGCTAAGTAAGTTGTGCAGAATGATTTTGAAAATATAAGAGGGTATAGCGCGATAGCAATGTTGTGAGTCTCCAGAACATCCAAGTAATAGCGTACTTTCAACACTGCTTTCACATCTTACAGACTGCATTTCTCCGCCGCATGTAGTATCAGGAGTAATTTATGTCTAGAACTTTCAAAAGTGAAAAAAAAAAACATTCATCAGGCTTATCTCTGGCTGTCTGACCAGGACTGTGCGCTGTAATGTAGGAGAATGTGGTGGCTCACTGTAGTATGACATCATGAGAACTGTAAGTGGGGGAGTGTGGTGGTTTCAAGGGGTCCCGCTGGGTGCTCTGGGTAATGGGTTCCAGGTTGTTTTGGCCCTCGCGATGACCCCACATTTTTTTTCTCTTTCCGACTCAGTCTCCAACTCCGCTGTCATATTGCTTTCTGTTACACTTCTTTTGTCATATTCTTGCCTTTTTTCTGATGTAAGTTGGGTGTTTCTGTCTTATAATGCAAAGTTAAATCATCTGTTAGGAATGAAAACATATTCTCACACTACAATCCAGGAGTTACACAAAGGATTCCAACAAGTACAAGTCCTAACCTTTTTTTCCCATCCATTAATAAAGCTCTGAGTGCCTCAGTTAGACTTCATACATGACCTCCTGTCCTCTTTGATTCTGCTATTGTGTTGGCTGGGCTGCATATGCACTTTACCTGCAGTAGATTGTTGCATAAATACTGCACGGCCAGATAGCAGCCATGCAGGACACACTACACGTTTTTCTTTCGGCTTGTCGCACGTGTTGATTTGTTTCCATAACTATCTACATAACAATAGCGAATTCATGATGATTAAGTAGATCTGGGATGTGGACAACTGCACCAGAATTTGAGATGCCGTTTAACTTACGTTCGACCCTCAAATAAGGTCTTTAGAATCCACTATGAGGCTTTCAATGCTTTGCTAAATGAAGCTTTATTTCTGTGGTGCAGTTAGGAAGCAGCATGTTATTGTAAGCGATTACCAAAACCTAATATCAAGGCTTACTTAAGACATTCAGTTCCTTCAACCTCTATTTTTATCTTCTTTGTAATTAGACTGAACTCATTCTGAATTACCTACTATGATCGATCAATTTCCTCCAAACTGTTGCATAATGCACATAGTAATGTTTTCTACAAACGTGTTCATCTTACAAGTGTGACAAAACACAACTTGTCATTCCATTTTCCACTCCCTATTTGTTCTCTGCAGATTAGATTATTTAGTCCTTTCCTGTAAGTACAGTTTATGTTGCACTTTCTCCTTCATTGCTTGTTTTTTTTATTTTTTATTATTCTTGCTGGCTCTAAACCAGGTCAATGACCAGGAAATGCAACCACAGGCTGATTATCAGTAAGTTTGTTTTCATGTTTGTAAGGCTGCAGCGTGTCGTTGTTGTCCGTATTTGTTATAGAGATCCTAATAAACTGCATGCATTTTGTTTTGTTTTTTCCCATCACTCCCAAGTTTTGCACTGCTCTTGACACACATACACACAAAGTACACACCATAATACCCTAAGCTTGTTAAAGGTGTGAGGCAGTGCTCGGGAGGTGGGCCCAGCTCTTGGATCTTTGGTGAAACAGCTCCTTGTGAAATTCAACAGGGGATTATGATTCAAGTCACCCTTGGCCTCCCTCTCCATTTCCTCTGTTGTGCTCCCCTGTGTTTTTCTCTCTTTACCTACCCTCTTTGTCTTTCCTGCCACTCTGTTCTTTTTCATATATTACTCCCTCCTCTCTCTCATCCTTTATTTTTCACCTCCTCGTCCACTTTGTCTTTACTTCATCTCCTGCTGTCTGTTCACCCTTTCTTCCTGTTTTGGCAAACCTTCCTCAAACCTTGTTGATCTCTTTTTCTTTTTTTGGTCCTACCTTTGATTCCAACTGTTTCTCATTCTGTCTTAAATTGTCATTTTTCTATTATGGTTTCCTGTGATTGGAAATGGGCCTACAACCTGCAGCTGCTTTTCATGTTTTGTTCCGGACAATTTTATTGATGCTACTGAACATTTACCCCTTTTTAGAACTAAGTTTTTAGATGCTGTATGGAAGGCTTAAACCTGATTGTGTAACTGGGGCTGTGAGCCAGCAGGTCATAAGTGGTATTAGACACTATAATGAATTATGCACTGTTATAAAATATAAGTTTTGAAATACAGATTTTTGTGTATACCCTCATAAGTTCTGTAACCTAGAAGTTATCTTATCTTATCTTCCTTTTTCTTATAAATATTTTTCCATATACGTATTAATTTGGACTACTTTCTTCGTGTGACAGTCAAAGTAAATGTCAGTGAATGTAGTCCAGTATAAATACTGGTAATCCCATGGAACTGTCTTTCCTTTTTGGGGTTTCCCACTTGCCCACACACTTACAACATCCACATTACATATTCAGAACAGTATTGCAAGAGTCTAATCCCTAGAAACGTTAGCGTCATAATCCACCCACTGAACCACAAAGAGTGTGATCTACAGTGAGGCGAGAGTCACACACGAGGGGCTTCCTCTGTAGAAACAACAAACTCTATTGCTTTTTGTGCGATAACAGAAGGCATCTTATTTTTTGGTTCTCATATTATATTAATTTCTCTTCAGTTGAGGATTTTTTAAATACAGTTTCTCTCTTGTTCCTTGCTTCTGTGTCTACTAAGTGGATGCTGCTGCCAACTTGTGCTGCAGACATGTCTCTCAGAAGGATAATGTTCTGTAATGTTGGGGCCAAGGCAATTCACCGAAAATCAGCCATTATTCTATCAGTAGGGTATCAGGAGAGAAACTGTCCTGTTCAGTTGTGCACAAAAGGAGCTTTTGTGTATGAGCATTCATCTTTGTGTATGTTATGGGCAGTTTTCCATGGCAACGATTTGTGCTCTTCCCTAATGTGTTATAGGTGCTTAATTATGTAAATGAATTCCAACCAAGCCTTTCCAATCATCTGCTTTCCAATCATAATCTAATTGGATAATCATCATCTTAATATGTTTAAAAAGGGAGAGTTTCTCAAGTGTTTCTATGTTTATATAACCCACAGTATGGACTCCACTGTCTGTTTTTCAAAGCAGATACTCAGACTCCGACATCAGGCTGCTCTAATCTAAACACTTATTTCTCAAAGACTGACTAACAGCCTAGACCTGCGTGGACACAGACCACCTACTCACATCCAACATACACTCAGATAAAACTTTGATCAAAAGTGCATATATACACAGAGCATGCAGTAAATACATGTGTATACACAGGCTGTCTGAATACACACATTAAAAATATGTATCCATACAGAATCAAAGGATGTCCAAAGGTTTTGTTTTTTTGTTTTTTTTTACCATACCACCATTAAAAAAAACAAAACAGTGATTGTGGCATGTGCTAAAGTTGAGACACATTAAACTTATTAGGCCTCAATTGACGTGTTGAAACTTAGGGTTGCGATTTTCAGCTGATGACACTTTCAGAGCTGATAAATTCAGCTCTGATAACTGCATAGATGGCTGATAAACAGAGGAGTCATCAGAGGGAAACCTTACGTGACAAAAAGAGTCATTTGAGGAACAAGTGAATTTAAAATGACCTTTTTTGGCCAAAATCACCTGAGTTGTATTGTATTGAAAGAAAATTTCACCTACAAAGCATTGGGATATACATTTTCTGCTTTGTGTGACAGTCTGTTGCGCTGGAGATATGCACAATAAAGACTGGATTGCACTAAATATCAGCAAATTCTGGATGCAAATGTTACCCACTTAGTCAAGACTCTGGAACGGAAAAAGGTTGTCCTCTACAGCAGGACAGTGACCGAAAGCAGACCTCAGAATCCACAATGAACTACTTCAAGTGAGCTGAAGCTTTGAAAAATTATGTGTATACGATCTAACAAATGACTAATGCTGAAAAAGACACTTGCAAACTTGTAACTGATAAAGAAGGGGGTTTGTAAGTACTAATAGTTGCACCTGCCGCAGTTTTTGTGTTTTTAGTTCATGGAATAAAAAAGTAATAGGGCATTAACATGTGAAGGAAGGCACATTTTTGAATTTTTGTTTGCTGCACGGTTTCCGCTTACTTCTTTTCACTTCAAAATTCAACAAAATGTGTAGTTTTCCTGTTGCATAGACTGTTAACTACACACGTTTTTTTTGCTCATGTGCTTCTATGCACACAAGTGAGCACTGCACTCAGCCAGCAGTGAGACAGTCCAGACTCAGGGTGCAAGAAAGCAAACATTACCTTGTGGAGACAGCGATGGCAGAAAACCTTAGAACAGGACAGTGCGGAGAGGTTGTCTGTTCCTCTGTGACGCAAACCAGAATTAGGAGTTGCTGGGATAAAGAGAGTGGTGTGCCGTGTGCGTACACATAAATCCAGCGATTGCAGTGTAAGAAACACATTTGAAGCACCTTATCGCATGTTCAACCTGAGTGGTGGGATCTGTGCTTGGCATGTTTGGGTGTGCTTGGTTTATGTCCTTTGATTTGGTTTACACTCTCCAGGATGGGTGGGGTTTCAGTGTCTGGGTGCTGAGATACCAGAGCTGCTGAACATACCTGGCTCCTCAGCGAGTTTTCAAATAGACCAGGTCCGGTTGATTTAAACCCGCCTGTCGCGTTGGGTGGGCAGGGTGCACAGTTTCTTCATTTTCTCCCAGACAGCTTTGTCGGCTCCATTTTCACTGCGTTAATGCAAACACACTGTCCAAGTGGTATGAAGGATTTTAGGAATATGGAGCTGTGATTTGTGATTTACAGCATTTCACAAATGAAGTGGTGGAGCGATTCGGCTGACGTTTATTGAGTTCATATTGCTTTGCCAAACTTTATTTTGGCAAAGTACGGTAGAGTAATATGCAGGAGAGGTGATTATGTGATCTCTCATTTGTCAAGTTGCAGCATTAAAATTGCTTTTAGCTGTAGTCTTTAAAATGCTGTGACGCCTAAATTGCTTTGCTTTAATAAATAAAACCTTTAATGTTTGGCTGCTCGTCTTTACTAATTTTCATTTGATGATAAAATGGTCAGACATATCATGAAATTGGGCTTATTTACAAGAACAAAACAAGAAAAAAAGGTTCTTGTCAAACCAGATACCTGAATCTTCTGTCCTGCAAGAACTCAACCTAAAAACAGTTGAAAAATGTCCAAGCAAGTGAAGGGTTAAGACTTACATCTCTCCAGTGACCTCAGCTCCGCAGCACAGACCAGAATAACAGAATAACCCCCCGCTAACCTCGACTAACCTCGACCCTCCATGATGCTTCTAAAAGTAGATTTCAGCCGAAACGATGCATTTCTGTGCCTTGAATGTCAGCTTCGTGGGAGAGTACATCTGGGAGGTATGATACTATTGCAGTGATAATCCCATGTGATCACTTGTGTTGCATTTAACTGCATGATATCATTACCAGATTAAAATTTGTGGCCTTGTCTGTGCTTGTGTGCATACATGGCAATAGTGGGAGGGAGAATTTACTGTACAGACACAGACTGCCGTAACATTTCGCAGACAGCTGGGCTATATTGTGTCGTGGTACCTAAGCCTGGGAACACTGTAGAATATGCAGAGCAATTGAAGAGCAGTGTGCGATTGAGAGAAAGCGACTGTTAGTATGAGGAGAGGGTGTCACTGTGAGAATATGTGAGTGAGTGTGTGGTTGGTCAGAGACATCAAAGCAAAGAGTTCAAGTTGTGGGTGGTTGGATTTCAGGGAGATAGCATCGGCCTTTCCAGCGTCCTGCATGCTCATACTTAATGTATGCGTCTGGTATGGTATACATAACGGCATGGACATGAGTCACAGTGTGTTTGCATGTCTGCATTTTAGCATGTGTTTGTATATATGTGCATCTTTGTGTGCGCGCGCACATTCCAGCTCAAAGTTCAGTAGTCTGTGCGGTGCCCCACAGTGCCCCTTTGCTAATCCTTTCCTAGAATGGCTGTTGCCAGGCAGAGAAATTACCCAACGGGGCGCTAATGGGACTTAATGGCACACTCATTCATAACTGTACGTTACGTAGACAGATTGTCAGTCATATGAAAGTCATAGCTTATAATTTACACTTATTTCCTGTCTTTAATTAATGAACCTGTTTAATGACTTAGTCATTAAACGCCACATGCTCAGTCTCTGATTTTGAGAAGGACAAATTCTTTCTTAACTCTACAGGTGTCAAACAAATATGCTTATAGGATCATTAGACCACACTGGACAGTCACATTGGAGATTTCCAGTGATGGTGAGACAGGTAACTATTTTCCCAAGAGAAGGATAATAACATACTGGAAGAAACATTGCGGGAGTTGCTGTATTCTTTTTATTTTTTTATTTTTTATTTTTTACAGTTTTTATTACTTTTGACTAACTGTTACAAAGGAATATGAGCTATCACTTGCTAACCTTGGTGGCACAACTGCTAGAAAACACTGGCATCATACAGTTAGTGGCAGAACAAATGACATTTTCTAAAAGGGTGAATTAAAACGTATTGTGTATAGTATTGGAGCACAATATATGTTATGTCCCCACAATGTCCCCACACACAAATCATGTTCCAAGCCGTACTCTATTAATATTAATCAGGTGATTAGCCAAAACAATAATATTTAATTAACATTTATTTGAGATGAATAGTGCAGCTGCCTCTAGCATTTCCCTATACTGAGCTTAGGCTTTTAGCATTTCCCGCACACACACAGTGTAATGTGAGATACAATGCTGTATTAGTGGCAACTGTCCTATATAGCTGCAGTTCTGCTAACTGGCTGGATGGCAAGATCAGTATTACTGTCATTCACCATGAAGAAGAACATGCCGGACGCATTGATACTGGATGACCTGTACTCATGTAATTGAGCTGAAATAAAATTACTGCCCCCATGTCTGCCGTGACTGTCGCTACATGCAAAAGAGTACTTTCTGTTGTTGTGTCTGCCTGCCTATATTACAGGGATCTTTTTTTTTTTTAACTTCTTTTAACACTGATATTGAAAAAGTATTAGTGAAAATGGACAATTACAATGATTTATTTATTCATTTATTTCCCTCTAGTGGATGTTAAAACCAGTTAATAGTTTGCTCATTTACTCCCCCACTCACTCCTTCACACATTCACTCCCTCATTCTTGTGTACCTTTATTTTAATTCTCTACCCATTAAGTTATATTTCAGTGCAGTTATGCATATACGGAACTATGCATTCAGCCTTAAGTGAGTGTTTTTGAGATCTTGACTGGAAGTGTGTCTATACGTCCCATGTGTTTGCATGGAGTTTGAGAATGAGATTGTTTGTTTGTGTATGTGTGTGAAGACAGCTGCTCTGTGTCCATCAAAGGCAGCAGCACATTCCCTGCAGTGTTCTTTGGAGTCGAGCTCACTTCTACGCACCTATAAACTCTCACGCACAGTTGCTCTTGCTTCGTTACTCGCCTCTTTCAAACTGTAGGTATGTGTATTACAGCAGAACTAAAATGTTTATTGAGAAAGTGAAAGTATCACGGGAGAAGAACTTACTTTAAGTACTTAAAGTAAGCAGATTGATTGGGAAAACAAAACTCGCCCCAGGTGGTTACATCCAAGTACATTAGACTGACTTGGTTCTTTTCTCCTGAAGAGCTATTAGACCTATAACCAATTGATTAGTCTATGATTCATTGTTTTGTTCTTTTTTAAAGACCTTCATTCTTCTGTAGACAGGAGTAATGAAAAGCACAGTGGAAACATTTGGTACTTGTCATTCTTTATCGCAGTAACTCATACTTATCAGAACCCATCTTTACAGAGTACAAAATGTCAACTATCCCTAACTTTAGTTAAATATGTGTTTGTACTGGCTTTGCTGAGGCCTGATTTTGACTGTGGTCATCTCTGGTTTCCGTAATAGTGTTCTTTTTACTGCCAGAACTTTAACAGGACAGGAAAATATGAATAGGTCTCTTACTGATGACAATGAGGCCACATTCTGGTGATACCATCAGATTTTTTAATTTTCTTTTTTTACCAAAGATCCAAAACCCTCAACATATTTAGTTTATAGTAAGACTATGAGAGTACATGTATGACCAACAAAGTCAGCAATTTTCTTTTACAATTAAGTGCCTTGACCAGCAAAGTTCATACTTTGTGCTTAAAATTCTTAAACAGTTAATTGATTATGGCTCTAAACAGTTTATTGATGCAAGCACAAAGTCCATATTATTTCTTGTTTCAGGCTGTTTGCAGCTTCTTCCACAGGTAGTTCTGTTGCTTTCGTACCTAAATATTCATGCAATGTTAACTAGCATAGAATCTTCTGTACCCATAAATGTTCATTAGTAATGGGAGACAGAAAATCCTGTCTTAATTTGCAAAAATTCCCCCCACCTAAATGCAGAGTAGATACTAAACGGCATGGGGGCTATGTTTAACCCAGGTCAAGTTTTTGCTTTTAGGTCCATATTGAATGTGTGATAATGTCCTGTTAATGTAGTAGACTTTATGTCTGTGCAGTGGATATGCACAATCTCTAAATGCCAGGGGGAGAAAAAAAGTCTTTTACGAGCAGCATTAGATAGTGAATGTTCTGGAAAGGAAAATAAAATAAAAAAATCATCTGATGAGCTATTAGCCCAAATATGTCTACTCTGGGTCTTTTTTTCTTTAATTTTCTAATGAAAGTTTGACCTTTTTGTAATAAGCTTGTGTCTGGAATGGGGGTCATTACATATTAACTCATGTTTAACTGCTTACTGAGAAAGAAGGAGGTGTGTGCTTGTATGTCTGTTTTTTTTTTTGTGTGCATAACCCTCTTATTTTGTATTTCTAACTATGACTCACTCATTTTTTAAACGTGCAGCCTGGTATGTCTCCTTTCCCAGGGGATGGCCCAGATCTGACAACAGCTAGGCTACACCCCATGCAGGAAACCCATCCCACTAAGACAACTAGTTGGCTGTGTACTATATATACTATACATGTTTGTGTGCCAGTTGTGTCACTGCATTGCCAATCAGAGTTTAACACAAATACGACATGTACTTAATATGAGAATTCAGAGGAATATACCTTTCACTCATCTTTATCCCACCACTATTATGCAGCAGTGCAGATAAACCCTGTTACTGATGATTACACTCGAGCAGTATTAACTCATTAAACTTGTATTGCGCTCATTTCCCACTCTGTCACCATTATTGATTTTGTCCAATTTTATAATCTCCATCCCCGCTGAAGGCATAAGTGCCCACTTACAGTACCACAAAATGCTGCCTTAATGGCTTTTCTCTGAAATTTGTGCCAGAGGAGCCCATCTGCAGGTTCACTCGAGGACACAGAAGAAGCCGATCGTTTTGGATAAGTGTTTCCTTTTATGTTGGATGGATTTAATTCCGAGAAGAGTGTGAACTGAAAGAGTGGGAGTTTTTTTCTTCTTAAAGGTCAAAATGTTCACTCAGTTAAAGCTCCTCACTGATTTCTCTGCATTCGCATTTTACCTTTGTCTGCTGCCTCCCACCTTCTTTTCTCCGACTCCCTATTATTCACCCTCTGTGTATACCTACAGTGTGTATGTGTCTGCCTCACTCTGTTTGGAATCTTCTTCCACCTTTCTTCCTGTCTGTTTTTGTGCCTCAGTGGCGTTTCTCTCTGTTAATTCATTCTTTTCACGCTTTGATTTCTGTTCTTTCAAGAGGAAATTGCTTCTGTGAACAAGCACAGCAGAGGAGCTGATGACAATGACCTCTGATTCAAATGTTATATAATAGTCTGAAAGGTGAAATGACACCGGATGAAGGGAATTTTTTTCATCTCAGTTATTCTGTTAATGCTTACTTCAAGGTTGGCAGTGACGATTGGCTTCACCACTTTACACTGTATTAGGTGTGCTCTACTGTTACTGCGGGCACTGTATAAAAATGGAACCTATTTTTACATAAATGTAAGATTTATTAAAAGCCTAGTCAACCTTATGTAAAGTATGTGATCTTTCATATCTTTCTGATGGTGTTGATTTTGTTCAGTCCTGTTGAAAATTGCAACCCCGTGTTCCTTTCCTCGTATTTATTCTGATTTTATTGTACGCAAACAGCATGAATGAGTTAACACCAATCAGCCATAACATTAAAACCACTGACAGGTGAAGAGAATGACATTGATCGTCTCCTAACAACAAAATGTTCTACTAGAAAACCTTTGGTCCTGGCATTCTTGTGGATGATATTGGACACCCAACAAAACAGTGTTGAAGACCAAGCACCCCACCCCCCTCCTTTCCAACAGCACTCCCAGAAAGCCGTGGCCTCCCCCAGCAGGATGATGCACCCTGCCACCTTGCAAAAACTCCTCAGGAATAGCTCGAGAGGCACAACAAAGAGCCAAAAGTGTTGACCTGGCCTTCAAACTCCACAGGTCCCATTTTGATAAAGTCCAATCCATTAGAGCCACATGCTGCAACCCACAGCTGCTGCCAATGTTTCAGACCCCACAGGACTCCTCAGGGTTCCTGTGTCCATGCTCTGACTATTCAGAACTGTTTTAGCAGCACAAACGTCACATCTACAGTATTAGGCAGTATTAGGTGGCTGATCGGTGATTTCAAAAAGTGACAATCGCAAGTGCACCCTCTCAAACTCAAGAGTTTCCAGTTTTGGTTTCCATCAAGTGACCTGTTTGTCAATGGCTTTTTCAACAGGTTAACATCTATGATCAGGACAGAGAGGAAGTCAACCTGATTCATCCTGCCAAAAAGCTCCTGTTATCGTGCCCTGGATGTATCTGTCTCAGGGACTTACATGGTGTCAGCGCCAACCCAGCCAGGCCTGATCTGAGATCTAATTCCTGGAGTTGTCATCCATCTCATCCACACAGGTTTGACTACATTTCCATATGATATTGTTTCCATTCATGCGAAATCTCTCCATTAATTTTATACTAAGTAAACAGTTTGTGAGTAAATAATTTGTGCGTCCTGATGATGTATTTGTTATTAACAGTTTATCAACAGAAGATTAAGAAGATTTAAGTGGAAAAAAGTATTCTGTAGCTTTATAAGACATCTAGGTGGGAAATAAAACAGATTGACTCGTTGCTAAAAATGACGCTAAAGAAATGAACTTATTGCAACAAGGATAACGAATTGAACATCCTTGCATATTGGACTATTGGTCCTACTATTTTTTGCTCTTCATTGATCAAACAGTGGATCGATAAAAGAATAACTGGCAGATTAATTGATAATGCAACAAATTTTTAGTTGCACACCTACCCAAGCTAAAGACGGGTTAGTTTTTTACATGGTTAATTTGGAACAGACTGGAGTAATTGTGATGATTAGGTTTTGTTTTCTAAATTTAAAGACTGGCTAGTAAACAGTCGGATAAACCTGCATGTTATTTAACTGAAATACTCCAATCCATCCGCCAGCTCTACATGTTGTATGTAAGTTAAAGCATGGCCATGGTTGCTAATTTGTAGCAACCCAAAAGTCAGTATAAACCTTTGATGTTGTATATTATACATACTAGGCCTTAGGTAGATGATCATTGTATTATTTCTATTAAAAAAGCAAAAGCCGACAAATACTATACAGTATAGAAAGACTGAACATGACATTAGATATATTCATATTATAATCAATGACCTATTTGTTTCTAGGTTTTATCGTGCTTGTGGCCAGAGGACATCGGCGTGTTCCCTGCTGACTGGAGCACTACTGGAGGCAACAGCTGCTCTTGGTGCCCGTTCTTCTCTACCTTGCCCTTTACCCCAGGTCCCCAACGGCCACGCTGTGCTGAAAGGTGGGTGTTCTACTGTAGCTTACATGTGTATAGAAAAGGCTTCGTTTATTAGTATGTTCGAATGTGTAAAACATTTGTGAATGAACTTGATGTGGTCAGTTCTACCTAGATACTGTTGGTACTGAAGTTTAGTTGTTTATCCTAAACCTTTATTGCCTGTAATGTTAATGTTGTGCTACAGCAATAGTAAAAGTATGATATTCAAACTGAATGAGGGACTTTTGTTTGATTCTATGCAGACAAGGTTCTCACTATTCCCCTATGGTCTACTCTTTCTCTTACTCTATGCTCCTTTCCCACATGGTTCTTTATCCACAGCGGGATCTGGGTCATTTGGGGTCCATACTTGATCCCAGTGGTGGCTCTTTCCTTTTTCGCTTTTCTCTTTATATCCTTTGCTGTCCCTTCTCCCTCCTCGTACACTCCTTTCTCTCTAATTTAGCCACTCATTTACACAGGATGCTCAAGTGGTGTAAGGAAGAAAATAAAAAGGCCTCCTGACATCACAGGTTCCACTCAACACTCATGCACACACTTCAGGTTATATCTAAGCATCCGAAAAGAGGTTATATGCACTTCAAACATGCTCCTCTTAAAAGCTCAGGAGTGATATACCTTTGTTTATGTTGGTGTTTTCTACATAACAAGCACTTACACAAATATATTCTTGTTTTTTGATGTACAGCGCAGCAGCTAGAAAGACATTAAAAAGTGAATTATAAAACGTATCTCCCCCACCAGACAAGAAAATAAACAAAATTTCATCATGCATATGGTATTTCACCTCTTTCTTTCACTCTCACTTTCTCTCCACATGACTTCATCGTCCAGCCAGTCAGCCTGTTGATCACTTGCTCAGCTGGTAACTGTCTGTCCACCTTCTCTACAATGATGTTACGTATGACTTAAATGTAAGCTGATCCTGACATTAATTTCCACTGGCAGCGGGCCAGGGGACAGACTGTCTCTGGCAGGATCAAGGAGACACACGCTCAGATGCACACACAAGCACACAATACATACATTTCTGCGTGCGTTTCTCTGCGACTTGTTATATTATCAATCATATGTAATAGCAAAGCTTTAATTTTTGTCAGTCTAGCTGGTTGAGGCAACAAACACTCATAGAAACACACACTGACGCACACACAGAGTGCATATCTTTTACATGACACCGTGTTCTGTTCTAATGGGTGTTGCAGGAAACAGAATTGAGCTGGACACGCGCACACATAGCAGCTTAGAAGTCTTGGCAGGACTAGGATTTGCTACACACATAGCATGAGAGGCTCCCTGTCTAACTTTCGTTGCTTTTGTAACCCAGTACCAAAGCAACACAGATACTGGACATCACACTTAAACATTATATTCTAGGGCTTAAACCCACATTGTTGTGTTTTATAAAGTTATACATTTCTGCCTTTTACACACTGAAAAACAATCTGTGTACCAGAAAGCAGTGTCTGACTCCAGCAATGATAACTTCCGTGTAACAGACTGTTATTTTAAAAGCTATAATAAACTAATTATGCTTTTTTTTTTTTCTGAATTGGAAAGTGCCAACTGGGTTAAGTACATCAAATATACCTTGAGTAAAACACAGACTGCCTCAAATCACATTTTGTTGCAGCGTAGGTTTTCAAAAGACATTGTCTGTAAGGTTAAAGTAATTATCTTATGTCAAAAAAGACATTTCATTATCCTGAAGCTTTGGCAAGGTCTGACTTAAGTTTCAGACTTGGATAGTGTTGGTGTAGTTATTGCTTTCTTACCATTTTTGGTATTGTTTAGTGTTTCAGTGTTTCAGTGTAACAATGTGCTCTTAATCTTAAACGTTAGGTTAAAAATGTCTTTTTCTCAATTCAAGTTATGTGACTCAGTGTACAAGTGACAATTGAATTTTTTAATGTGCCAAAAAAATTAAGCCCTTCATACTTTTCCATCACTCTCAAAAAATACATATCCATGTATAACCTTTATTTGCATCCAGGATATTTCATATTTTGTATGCATGCATGAGAAGACTTCAGCTTTCATGGTAGTGCAGTGGTTACAGCAGTTGCCTCTCAGCTAGAAGGTCCTGGATTTAAGCATGTGTGAAATGTGGAGTGTGGCTTCCTTAACTTTTCCCTTAACTTTCCTTTATCTTTTCCCTTAACTCGGAGTGTAGAGTGTTTTCCCTTAACTTTTTCCTTAACTTGGAGTGTTTCCCCTTAACTTTTCCCACAACTTGGAGTGTAGAGTGTGGCTTCCTTAACGTTTCTTTAAGTTTTCCCTCAACGTTCCCCTTAACTTTCCCCTTAAGTTTTCCCTCAATTTTTCCCTTAATTGTTCCTTAACTTTTCTCTCGGAGTTTGAAGTGCGGCTCTCTTAACTTTTCCCTTAATTTTCCCTTAATTTTTCCCTTAATTTCCCCCTTAACTTTTCACATAATTTCTCCCTTAACATTTGGAGTCATGTCATACATGTATGTCAAGTCACTTGTGTGTTTGTAATAATCAAAAAATGAAATCTAATTTTCCCTTGCTCCTTTTACTTTATATAAGATTTCTCTGTGATTTAAACTGTATTCAGAGCTGTGATTTAGTTACCCTTTTCCCCTCCAAGTCCTACCCGTAGTGAATTTCTTACTGCTCATGTCAAATTATGAGTTTTTTCATACTGTACTGCTAGTTGTACGTTTTATTAGATTAACACCAATCTTACAATACAGGAGATTCTTTATTCTCTAAAAAAGCTCTTTCTGATGGCAATGGCATTTCACAGGTAGTTCAGGCAGATTTGTTTGTTTAGGTCTTAGTAGTGAATAGTAGATATATTTGTGCTGGTAATAACTGCTGGAAATTCTTTAGAATATAACTTATTTTGAAATAGCATGTACCAGTGGTTTTATGTCATTTTTAGTGCAGTAGCTAAATAAATACATTTACTTTTGAACTGTGTTCTTATATATTTTCCCATAACTATGACAAATGGAGATCAGAATTATGAGAACATCTCCAGTGTTTTTTTCTCTAAATACAGTAGGTTTGTATATTGTTTCCAATCATATTGTTTTCAATCTGTAAGGTACTGATTTTAGATAAGGCATAGTTATTGCAAAACTCAACTGGTGGCTTTGGTACAAACGCTTTAAAGGATTACCAGAATAATTGTCTGACTGGCCTTAGTGTATTCTTAGAGTTTTACTGTGAGTGGTGAGAGGCAGAATGTTTTTCTAAACCTTCTGTACATGTCACAATAATGAACTAAAGGCATTTTTCTGAATTCTGTGACGTGAATGACACGTCTTTTGAAGCATCAATCATGAGGTTTTAAAGCAGGTCAGGAGGAACACATTGAAGATGATAAATTCTATTTTACAAGTTGCGGTGGCATGTGCCCGGGTCAGTATGGCAGGTTTTTGTTGTGCGGAAACTGCTGACCCCCATAAAGACTAATAATGGTGCTGCAAGATAACTGTCAACCGGGAAAGACAAGGGCAAGGTGGCGTGTGCTGCTTAAACACGTGTGGATGCACAAAGACATTTTGAGGCCATAAATCATAGTTGAATTTGGTGATAATTAGAAGCAGTTGTTTATGTTTTGTGGAGCTTGTCTTGTTTGAAGCCTGATGCCTGTCCATCCTGTGTCCGCTCTGCTGAGGCTATGACAGGAGTAGTTTTAACTGAGGGACAATGTGTGTAAAATACCTTTATATTAAATTTATGGGTAGGGCATGGGCAGGTCCATTTATGTGATTTTGTGTTTCACATCTATATAGGTTTTTGCATCTGTTTGTTTTACTATATGTATATATTGCATGTAGGAGGAAATGCTATTTAGAATTCTTTTGGTTTTAGGAAAGGATTTTTGAAGGCTGCCTTAGATAAATAGTCAGATGCTCATATGAAAATTGAAACAGTTGTTCTGGCTGTAATCATTCCTTTGTTTATGAAAAGATACCTTCCTAATGTGCTTC
>OMNN01014456.1:1093-12841 GCA_900302755.1 Chromis chromis
AATAATAACATGTAAATTAAAAAAGTATTACTGAAAAAGTTCAGAAAATTCTGGTGAAGAGTCATCTCCACCAGAAGTGTCATCAGTGGGTAAAAATAATGTATCCAATATGATAAACAATGCTCCTAATTAACAGACTTAGTGTAAAAGGTGCACAAATTTAATGACAAAACAACTCTCTCTGAGAGTCCATTTGTGGTATTCAGTTCACCTATAGGTTTTCATTTTATAGTTTCACTATCTGTGTTTTACCAGAGAGGTTTAGCTTCCAAGTATTATTTTTTCATTCACCTCTTTTCTTTCCTACGGCTATACTCATAGTTGACCAGAATGATGCATATTTTATACTTCCATAAGATCATTTCCCAGGACAGTCAGGGATGCTTTTTCTGTACATTTTCTGTGCGTATATGTGTGTCTGTCTCTGCGTGTGAGGGACATGATTAGATACATGGAGGCCTACTGCAGAGCTCTGCCCCGAGGATCCTGACTGATGATTGGATGAAGCTACACAATTTCCTCTCTCTCCACAGGTCCCTGGCCTTTGTCAAGACCCACACTGTCAGAAAACATTTGTACGGTACGTAGTCAAGAGTACATACACACATATACCCACAATACACACATACATGCACATACACACTGGTGGTCTTAATTACAGCTCTGAGCTCAAATGTTGAATTAAGTGTGTCTGATTCAAATGCATATTAGACTTTGATGTACAAATACCAGTGAATGACCAGAAAGGTTCATCTTCACTAGCATTTTTTTTAAAATTAATCTCTATGACACAATCCATTCAGGCATGCACACAAAGACAGGCATCACCAGGTGGCACCAAAGTACATGTTTTCATTGGCTCCCTCAGCAGCTGACACACAGGTCCAGTGATCTTCTCAGACCTCTTCTGTCGCTCATCCTCTTCTTCTCTTATCATGTCTTGCAGTTTATTTTCTCCTCTGCAAGCAGAAACTACAAGCAACTATTCAAATGTTCATGGATCCAAACATAGTCCCTTTTAACGTCTTACGTCTGAGAACTCGTTTACTTTCAGTAGTGGTTGATGTTTGTGTTGTTTGGTTTGTCGTAATTCCTATTAAAAAGAGAATTCCAATTCCAGACTTTCAGGTTTTACTGACAGCATGTATGGCTAATGCGAATTTTATCCATGAGATGGCACGAGAGTCTCACTAATGCAGCCTGGAAGGAAGCCTGTTTGTCCCTCTGAATTCTTTTCAGTGGTTGTCATAGCAACAGGTATGCTTTTTCTCTCCTCCTGAAGGGTTTTACTTTCCAAGGTCCTTCACTCTACCTCGATAACTGTTTGGGAAGGCTAATGGCTTGAGCATCACTTAGAAAAAAAAATCGCTCCCTGTTTTCTCCCCGATAGTGAGCACAAGTGCAACAGAGCACTGAACTAAAGATGTTTGGATTCAGTTGCAACATGTTTGCTCCACAAAAATCATGTCTTGAATTGCTTTCATTGGGTGAAATGTTGGAGCATTTTTTACTACTGAAACATTCATCTTACCCACATGTTGTCTTTGATACTGCCAAATACTGTATAATATATTTTTGTGATGGGATTCCTCAGAATTCTTTTAAAATATTTACAAGGGCTTTAGTCACTGTCGTTTGTCTCATGTCTTTATTATGCCCGTCACTTCTTCAGCTTCTCCATTTCATGAATAATGTGTGAGGTTAAAATTATTCCACTACAAATGGCCCCAACCCCATTAGCCTGGTAATTAATGTGCGATTTAAATCAGTGGTTCCCAGTCCAACAGTGTTGCTGAATTTCACCAGGAGAAACGGTAGAGAGGAGAAACTGCAAAATACACAACAGTTAGAATACTAATGCAACTTACAGAATGTGAGCAGTAACAGGAAGAATATGCTGACTATATACAGAGAGAGGAGCAGCTGGAGAGACTAATCCTTTTTCTCAGTTCTACAGTTTGCACATCCTCGATTCCTTTCCACGACTCCTTGCCTCGTCTTTTATTCCCTCCCACGAGAGATGTGAGAGGAGGGGGCAAGGGAGAGACACGAGGAGAGAGGAGTCAAGGCAACAGGCATTTAACAATGTGACATCCTTATCTCTAGCTAGTGTTTCAGAGCAACATCAGTAAAAGATGACGTGTTGCACAGCTGCATCATCTGTCCATTGCTTTATCGCCAATCGCTGTAGTTGATGATCTGTCAGTATTAATGGGATTGTACAGCATGCATTTGCTCATAAATCAATTCACAACATGGTATAATGTGTATACGGTCACACGTTTTTGTTTTTTTCTTTTAACACACACATACACCATGAAGTAAAGTAGAATAGAATAGAACTTACAGCCATTTGCACGGGTACATTACAGTACAGGTACATTGGAATTCTTTGTGTGTTTCTCAAAGTCAGCTTTATGTAAAAACTAGAATGCACTCAAGCGAGATGTAGTCCCACGCCGGATGCCTTCCTAAACATGGCATGTAGCCCTGTGGCCTTGACCTTTGACCTTTTGACCCCAAAATTAATGGGTGACCAGGGGAGGTCAAGATGAACATCTGTGCCGAGTTTGATTACCCTATCTGTATTTGTTATTGAGTTATCGTGCGGACATAGCCACCCACACACCCGCATACATACATACACACAGACAGATAGCAGTGACCGCCCTACCCACGACCCGACTTCGTCGGCATGGGTAACAAGTAAGAGAGGTGTGACACGCAAAGGAGTACTATACAAATATAGAGTGATGTATGTTATGATTGAGTGATATATATTATACACACAGATTTGTCAGCCCTGCTCCCAACATGGTTTGCACATTTAAGCTGTGTCTCACACCTTTTCTGTACATCTCAGTTGTGGGAAAGACTTATGCAAAGGATACATACATTTTAGGAATTTAAACATCCTTGAAGATGGAACACAGATTAATTTCCGGGCCACATGCAGAAGGACGGAGGACGAAGGAGACGAGGAGGCTCAAAACAGAGAAATGAGATGAGCTTAAGCTCTTCTTGGGAACAGATATGCAGTGCTGGGAAACATAGTGAGGGTGTTGGTGGACAGGTGAGGCTGGACTAGCTCAGAAAAGCCCACATAGACACTGTGGACATGGAGAGACAGAAAATAGGTAGTTAGGCGAGGGAGGTGGTGCTGATGTTTCTATGAGTGCTGATTCAAGCTGTTGTTACCAGGCAGAATGCCACTGGTCTGAGCCATCGGACCAATTTGGGAAGTCTGAAAGCTTTGCTCTCTATACACCCTAAGCGCAACTGTGCAGATTTTGGCCCCAAATTGGGCTGATTGGAGTCCAATGGAGATGAAGTTCTGCCAGTTTCGTTGTTCTCTTGCAGTTTGGTTCATCTTTCTGATGAATTGCATGATACTCAATCTTTTGTGCTGGAATCAAACATGTCGTCTCGGTGCAGTGTGAACACAGGTCATAGGCCTGATGGCTAAACAAAATATGCAGTGTGAGTTAACATAGTGTGCTCAGTTAATAAAAATGAACAGTGTCTACGTCCCTCCCATTCTTATTTAGTAGCTACTGCCACTTGACTAACTCCTGTTGTTGCAAAAATGTCTTAAGAGCACAATGGACTCACATGAGGATGTTTCAATGATTACTGAGCAACAGCAATCCCACTACATGCTGTTGTTGGGCAGCCTTTTGGTCCCTATTTCGGCCTGGTGTATTGTGTCTCTAGGTGGTCATGCTAAGTTTCTACTCCTTGCCACCATTGTAGAGATTTCGGAAAACTGTGTTTAGCGCTGGGCAATTACTCTGAGCTTTTCAAAGGAAGCTTTTTGTCTTTCTTTTTTTACATCAATCATTTTAAGAAATGAAGCTGCCTGGAACAGACATTTTTCTTTTAGTTGATTTTGGGGATGTGAAGCAACCTCAGGATGGCAATGTTTTATCAAAGCTGCAGATTCATTGGATGTAGTTCTAAAGCTGGGATTTTCCAAGTCTGAAAACAACAGGTCCCTGTCTTTGCAGAAACTGCTTTCCTAATCCATCAGCAGCAAAGCAGTGAGTACAAGAACACAAATAGTTTCCCAAGGTACAATGTCTTTGATGATGTCCTGTTCTCTTTCTGTTTCTGACTTCATCCCCACAGTGAAGGACGGACTCACACATGGAACAAACCAGTGTGTACACCAGTGAGAATTTGTCTGGCAAATAAGTGATTTTAAAATACTGCTGTTGGTTTACGGAAATACATTTCTGGTCTGCTGCTTTGCTACGAACCATGCAGACGTCTCAGGTCACCGGGGAGAGGTCTACTTTCTGTCAGCAAAGTTAATGCAAAGAGGCAGGTTTTAGTTTTTACACATCATATATCTCCTAGACAAACTGCAGAACTCTTGCAATTCTCAGTTCTTCTAAATCAAGGCTGAAGACTTGTCTGCTTGTCTCAACCTTTCATTAAATATAATGAATATTTTCAACTGCACTGTAACTTTTTACTTTACATCTTTTTATTCTCTAACTCTTAATTGTGTTAAAATGTCTTTTGAATTGCATTATTGTTGAAATGTGCTTATACAAATAAACTTGCCTTGATTAAGTTACCTGGAAAGTATCCCTGGGTGAAGGTCTCTAATGCAGTTAGCAAAATATCCATTCCAGATGCTTCAGTTCTGTTTTAATTTCAGTTAGAGGCAGTGTGGTGGTGCAGAGGCTAGGGACTTTCTGTGTGAAGTGCAGAGGAAGCATTTTCTCCAGCTTCCTCCTACAGTCCAAAGACATGTATGGTAGGTTAATTGGTGATTCTAAATGGACTGTACGTGTGGACGTGTCTCTTAATAACGTGTTAATCGTGGGATGAACTGGTGCCCTGTCCAGAGTGTACACTGGCTTTTCTCCAGTGTCAGCTGTAATGGGCTCCAGCCTCCTTTGACCTTGTACAGTATAAAGTGGGAACAGTTACTGGATGGACAAAACAAATGTTTAAAGTGATTCATTCTTTGGAAAGCTGCAAAGCGCTCCCACTGAATGCTGTTTTGTCCGACTGAATCTCTACAACAGAGGTGAAGACTTCAAAGTTCTCATGACATTTACAGCCACTTTAATAGGTAATATGTCAGGTTGAAATAAACCTGAATTCTTGTTTAACTTCCTAAAACTTCATTCAAACTTCAAAATGTTCATCTTACAATCTTGCTATTACTTTTTCTCATATCTTTTATATTTCCCAAAACACTTACTGTTCAGTGCATATCAGGCTGGACTTCAATTCAGTGTTTACCCTTATTCTACCGTAGACACTTAAAGTACTAAAGTTCAGGATCCAGCTTTTCAAGCAGTGCAGTTTACCTTCCAGTCATCCATCAAGTAAAGCAGCTCAGTGTCAGCTTGCCAGCAGCCAGCAATGCCACCACAATTTCTCCAAAAATTGCATTTTCTAGTTAATCGTTGTGAACATAATCGGCAATCCAGTAGCAAAGGAACCCGATTTTCGCTCTAATTTTCACCTTTCATTGAGTCAAAGACCTTAGTTAGATTTGTATTAGCATATATAAACAAACCAACAACCAAAAAAAATGAAGAATAATGCAAGTTATTCTTGGTTTATCAATTGATAATGGCCCTTCAGACATCCAATTGGGTTATTTTGCTTGGATCCAAGGTCGCTGTGTTTCGCTCTGCATTAGTGATTTATTTATTTTTCCTTTTTCTTGTTTTCTCTTTTTTGTACAACACCCATTGAGTGAAATCGGAGACACACATTGCTTTTATCCACCTGTCTCATTCCAGATTGGGGTCTTTGAGATTAAACACAGAGAGGTTCATAGAGGTTTTAAGATGTCGGTATCTTTGAGATTGTGAGGTATCTGAAACCAGCTCATCACACTCTTTTTTTTTTTCATGTTGGAATTGAGGGGGCAGTCTCTTTGAAACTGCATCTGACAAACACACCAACTGTGTGCAGCTTCCAGGTGTTAGTATGCAGGAACAAACTCTCACAAGCTCTTTTCTTCATTGGTCACGCAGCTGCTCTTACCACAGGTTGTGTGTACAACAGAGTGCATGCAATAGATACAGTGTGAGAAGAGATTGTTAGTAATTGTCTGCCATTATACCTACTTGTACTGCTCATCAGTTCTTGCCCTTTACTATGACAGATGGCTTTGCTTGCCGCTCTTGACTGTGGTCATTTGGAACAGCACCTCAAGGAACAATGTGCTACACTGATAAAAATGTAATGCGCAGGGGAAATTGCTCAAATGATTCTTCTGTTCTCACAAGTATGAAAAACGTTTTGTATTCAGCGTCCTCGTACTGCATTTTCAATTATGTCCAATCTGCTGTGGTGAGAAAAGCCAATAATGATCCCAGTGTACCACCTCATTGATGTGCACGTGTGTGAGTAATATTAAGAAAAACCCTGTTTCTGTTTCTGAGTTATTGCAACACTTGCAGAAAGGAGTGATTTCTTAAAATTTCTTCTCATCCGATATGAGCCTGAGACATATCAGTCATATTACGATGATTTAGAAACGGGCCAAGTGTCAAATTGTACAGCATTAGAAAGACTGCCCCAGTCTGAGTCAGCAGTCGGGCCATTTATCAATGTCACCCGGCTTAACTACAGAGCTAATAGAGGTGGTCACACACATAGTGTCCACTGTCTGCCTGGGTGGCGAATACACAAACACCTACAGGCTCTTCAGTGCTTCCTTGTCCTACCTGCTGCTCTTCTCTTTCTCCTAGTTTCCTCCCTCACTTGCACCACATTGCTCAGAGTTAGCAGTATGGCAGTCGATAGGGAGACGTTTACAGCATTAGAGGTTTGAGTCAAATTAAAAATACAAATCAACCTTGTGATTGCTATTTCATGTGTTCCCCTACATGCTTGAGAGAATGATTTATGGTTGGCACCTGGGATTTTGTCTTTTTCATTAAAGTTGTGGTGGTTAAAGGCTTTTTTCCTCTAAATTAAGTGTTAGCTTCGTACATTTGTTAACTCTGCTATGGTGGATGGTTTCTCATCAGAGTGGATAACATTAAAATGTTCCATATATACAGTATTTGTTATGCATGCTGCTCATGTAGATTCAGATCTATGGTTAGAGTAAAGTAGAATAGTTTATGGTGGAGTTGGGCAGTAGAGTTTTATGCAGAGATATAATTTTTATGTTTTATCATGAGCTTGAGTAAATTTTTTTAATCCAATATTATGAACTCAACTTCTCCAACAACAAAAGAAGTCAAACATAGCAGGCAATTTAATCCAATAAAAGCTGCTCACCGAGCACACGGACAGAAAAAAATACTCCAACTTCGACATGAAGGGGACTGAAAAGGAAAATGACATATGGATGTCATTTTTGGTGGCCTTTAAATAGCTTTTCAGCCTCTTAGTTTCAGAATGATCATTTTAGCCTTGAGGTACCTTTGAAAAACAGCAACCAGTGCTGTTCATGAAATGCTTGGAAGTCTCTGTGGCTTATATACAGAAGACAACCTCTGCTTAATGGCATGTTAATTTGATTATATTTTATATTCTGTATTACAGTTGAATATTTTTTTTTCTGTAAGTGTCTTTTCCGCTTATTAGAATTGGAGTTATTAGCAACATTTCAAAGCATTTAATCAATACTTGTGTATCAAGAACTATGAAATTTATGATAGCTGTTCATATGAAAAAAGCAGTTTTTTGGCAGAGCATCCTGTATCCTTCTGTCCTCTGTATCTGTCATAGATTTGTTAAACTCTTTAACCGAGGACTTTCTAATTTCCTACCTTTATAAGAAAGTTTTTTCAGAAACTTGTAAAAATAACCACATGCAGTGCTCTCTCATTTCCTTTGCTGTCTTTTATGTTTTATTACATTATTGTCTGAGTTGCTTGATCACCAGATGTCTCGGAGTCAGGAATAGTTTATGCAGCACTCTGCCAACTTCTTCTGGCCTTTAAAAATTTCACCACAGTCTTACTCAGCCTGACTGTGTTGACAGTGACATACGCATGCATGATGCATGGGCAGATTTCCTGGTTGAACTTTGACTATTTTACTTGGTGTTGTTGTGGGCACTCACCATTTTCCTGTGCAGTGAAGAATTACGACAAACATTTTGGGAATGGTTTCCTTCCTTTTTTTTCTCCAAATGCATTTGTAGCTTATCTAGCTAAAGTATGTGATGCGTTCAAAAAGTTCTGAGACTGTATCTATAAAACTCAACCATACCTGTCAAGGCAGTCTTCTTGTGCTGCCAGTATTTCTGCAGTACCTTTGACATTCCCTTGTAGTCCTGCTATGTAAACATGTCAAGCACCATCTGCAATGGGCGCTGAATGTCCTAAACTGTGTCAAAATGGAAACCCCCTATGTGAATTTCGTTATGGGGAAGAGGAAGAAATCACAGGGGGCAAAATATGATGGTAATGCAGGTGGGGTGCAATGATTGTGCTGTTGTAGCCAAAAAAACAAACCTGTGTGTAATCACTGCACTGTGTGAGCATCCACATCCTGTCACACTACAGGTCAGTTGTGCTGAATGTTTTTTTCTTAGACACCACAGGAAGTTACAGTATAACTCTGCTTTGAAAGTCTGAGCCTGGGGGACTAATTCACAGTGCACAACCATGTAAATGTTGAGTAAAATATCAAGCTTGCTCCTGGTGGACTCCTGATTTGCCTTATCCAGTCTTAGAGACAGTAGACTCTTTCACAGTGAAAATTGCTGTTACTTCTCTCAGTGGTAGCTGCAGACCCACCTCTGGTTTCCAGTGATGATCTTTGACATGAAGGTTGCTGTTGACTGGCACAGACTGTGATGTTTTCTTCTCTGCTCCAGTTTGGGGTCCATGAATAAATTGAAAAAGGGCACCAACCAGTGGTCACATGTGTAACTGTTAGGGAAATTCTTCAGAGGAGTCCTAACTGCTCCTAAATCATCACACAGAGTCGTCTCTCAAGTCAAAGCAATGTTTTACTTGCAGCAAGGAATCAACATGCACAGTATAAAGTACAGTATGAGCAAGTGACTGACTAAGACAAGAAACGGTGAGGTTTTTATACAAGTATACAAAAGTTTAATAGGCATGAGTTATACCGACGGCATGTGTTTTCTTTATTCCACGGTTTTGTACGCTGTGCTTCACTCCTCCGCTTATCTGACCTTGGCGAGATTACATGAGATCACACAATACAAAATTACTGGACACTCAAACATTTCAATCATCACATATTTGTATAAAAGGTTAATATAGCATATTTTTTATTACATTTCCGTCCTGTTTAAACCTTTATACAATATTTGTCTTATCTGATGCATCAGCATGTGGTCGGAAACCTCCCTGAGCAGTGAGAATGTGTAGGAGGAAACATCCACGTCACCCTGCGACTCCGGCTGTGGCCTGAACGGCGCTGGACAGCATCACACAGTACCTCAAGAGAGATGAAACATAAATTAAACAAAGATTAATATGATATTTACGTAGAATGAGAATACAATGTGTGTACTTCCCGAATCGATTGTCACTCGCTTACACTTCGCTACCCTTGCTTTAAGGAAAGAAATCAGTGTATGTGATGAATGAATTAAGGCCACACAAACACACAACAGTAGTTTAAGTGACAAAAACTTCTTGATCTTAATTACTTTGACTCACACTCTAACTTGCAGAGTGACACACTGAAAGCAGTATGTTTTCATTGGAGCTGTTCCTCTGCAGGAGAGCGACAGCTCAGCACGGCACAACCTCCTGGGAGCTGAGACGGAGCTGCAGGTGAGATGAGAAGAATCACTAAATTTGGTTTCTCATTTGTCTGAGTTTCACAGTTCTGTTCTGTGGGAAACGGGAAAAAACACAAAACGCACAAAAGCACATACACTTAACACATAAGGCAAAGACTGCAGTCAGTGTTACAACCTTGTTTCTCCGAGGATGAGCGCACACACAGAGTGTTTCCATAGAGGAGCAGTGTGTCTTTGTCTCGCTGAGTTTTTGGCTTTGTGTGTTGTTGTCTGTTACCTCTGGCTTCCTGTAAATCTTTTGTCGGAACACAACTTGTTTTGTGAAGCCGTGGAGATTAAACAACCAGCAGCTATCGTGGTTAATTAGGTTGCTCGGGCTTTACTGTCACCAGGGCCGAGCTGATAAATGAAGTGAGCAGGCATGCTTCTGTCCCTCCAGCGCCACTGTGAAGGGTATTATCACTGACACACTCATTTCAATTCAGCACGCAGGGCTGTGAGAGACATGAGACTAGCACACATACATGGGTGCGCACACACACACATTTCGAACATCTCTGTCTGGATGTCTTCATGAAGTCATATCCCATTTGCTGGGATTCACATCTCATTTGTCCCACAAACACGCAAAATGTCTTCATCTCTTTCCTGGTTGGTGTAAATCTGCCATCATTAATAAAGCCTGTGTGTCCACATCATTTTGTAGATCACTGCAAGGATGAGCAATTAATCGATGTCAAATCAAAATCGTGTTTTCAAACAATGCAATTAGCATATAGCTGAGGCTTGAATAGGATAAATAGAGAGTTTAAACTGTTGTGTCAATGGTTTTTTTTTAAAATCATGTCGTCCTCCTTGTTTGACAGTTATGCTATTGATGGTATCTCGTGAATATTGAAGTGAAACATTAAAATATCAAGCAAATCAGGTGCAAAATCTGAATCTAAAATTGTGATTAGATATTTTTCCCCAAAAATTGTTCTGCTCTAATGCATTGTATCAATTGAATATATTATTTTATCCTGCATTGCACACAAGCTCTTTTTCCAACCCTTGTTTTCTTTTATCCGCCTGATACTTTTCAAACCTACAAGCTCATTGTGAGGCATTTTGTTGTTCAGGGCCTTTTTTTTGCTTTTCTTTTCTAAACACAGACAACATGGCATTGTAATGTAGTCTGTGTGTCTCTTAAACCTCAAGGGATCATGATAGCTGTCAATATTTTAAAAAAAATTATTCCAAGTTTGAACTTAACCGGCCAGTCAGGAACCTAATTACCCTCCAGTATTTGCTCTACAGCATAATCAAGGTATAATACACTGACTGACTGACAAGTTGACAGTTTTCATCCCCCAGTGCCATAGCAACACTCCCCAGTGTGTATACACTAGCAAGTAATAATGACTGGAACTGACACAGGTCAATATTTGTGTATTTTTCACTGTCATCGAGCTCCTCTCCCCATGCTACTAACCCAGTCAACGTGCGGCTTTAATTCATAGGTCTTCTATTCTCAATCGGCTCTCGTTCTTTGACACACATTGCTATGGCCAAACTGCTGGTGTTGAATGAATTATTGAGTTTTCTTGCCACATGGGACACACCTGTCACGGTGTGCGTAGAAGAAACGTAGATGGCTCATACTGGCATTAAGGTCTGCAGAAGTGAAAACCACAAACATTCATTCTGACTCCAGCTTTCCTTAAATTTTTGTTTTTGCCTCGAAGAAGTGCAAAATCGAGGCTCTTCTCTGTATGGTAGCCCCATTTCAGCTGGTACAGATAGTGGAAAGCAATAACTCTGTGGAGCTTCTCAAGACATGATACTGGAATATCTAATTTAAACTCACTGAGATGGAGATGGTGTCTGAAAATACTTCCCCATTTTATATCTCACCACCTGCTAGATAGGCATATTGGCAGGTGCCTGTTGCCATGGTTACATCACACATTGGCAAAGCCATATCCTTGCTATTATGGCCTTGCTTTAGCCATTTGCTACATGATGTGGATGTTGTGGTTGAACAAACGGCA